>OX463841.1:42897732-42971333 GCA_949825065.1 Odontocerum albicorne
TTTGGAAAAAAAAGTGCGTTTTCAAACTTTCGACCCTTTAATTAATTAATTCCGTTGGATTACTAAAAGCCTGGATGTTACAATGTATGACTCTTACTCCGGTAGCTCAGTATAGGTAAAACAAGACTCAATAAGATCTCAAGATGACGTGGGAAGAGGTAGGCATTCGTCAGTGCTTGGGTAGGTATAAATACATAATGAAACACATATTTGCTGTTAATTGGTTATATATTTTAATCCTGACGAGCTGATACTCCGTCAGGAAAATCAAATGGGCAGATTACTCTCTGCTACTCCGCTGGCCTTTCAGATGGACAGGCAGTCGAAGCAATTTATTATCAGGGGTAATCTCACAACAGTCCGTTGCGGAATTGTGCAATTCTCAAAGATTAGACATCGCCAATCTCTAGAATACTCAAATATCACCATAAAATGACAAGCAAAAGAGGATAAATAAGGTTGATCTTACTCCAATACTAGACCCAATGTATTATCCCGGATCCGCCTCAAGTGTATGACCAGGTCGACTCGTATATGGCCCTCTGACCTTATACTGTTACTACAGGGCCGCTGATGTGAAGAAATTCCCTCAGTGGTTGGCGACCGCCAATTCGTGCCGTAATACACCCACACGACTCGGTCCGGTCTGGAAGGCTCCAGAATCTGGCGCGCACTCGATATTGCTGGTAGAATCAGTTAACTTTGACCCGCGAATGAGTTGTACGCCTAACTCGAGATCGTCGTTTGGACAACAGTCCAGAATCTGCTCAATCAAAAGACTGAGGTGAAACAAGATCCCCGTTTGTAGATTATCCAGAATTTACCGGACAAATTGTATCAAATAAGAATGAACAATCAAATGTGAGAAAAGCTTGTTCAAGTTCGCGAACAGCGTCAAGACGAAAATGATGTTGACTTGACAACTTCGTGGCGAGAATGAGCTGGGAAGATCGCGGTTCCTTAATTTAAGGGATCTCCGCCAACCTCCGCCATTTTGGAACTCTTTAGAAAGTTCGTCGCGACCGTTAAAAAAATCATAAATCTTTTCGTCCGGCCGAACGTTATTTTGCCAATGAATAGTCTATTTAAACTTTCACAGCGTAATTAAGTCGAGAATCCTTTTTGTATAACATCCGGTAACCCTAAAGGCGACACTTAAATTGCTTAAGGGACAATAGTTACTTCTTTTGAAATGTATCTCGAGTGAAGTGTTTTTATGTTTTCTTAGCCGTTGATTTAATATTTACTTATGTCCGCAATAAATTAAGCGCGACGTATTTCTTTAGAAAAGCAGAAGAGAAATTTTTTGACCCCTTTTTTCTTTCTCGCATAACAATCGCGGTCATAAAAGCGCATACACCCTCTGAAATATATCTTGCGCAAAGTTTTTATTTCTTTTCTTAGTAACAATAGTTATCTGTGACTGCAATAAATCAGATCGTAAGACGGAACACTAATTACCGATCCTCATAAAGTGTCGTATATTTCTATACAAATGGGAAGACAAAGCCAGCCACTCGAGGCAGTCAAGTTTGAAACAATAGGAAGCAATCCTTCTCGAAAATGACGCAAGGTCTCCCTTTGACTGCCCCGGTTCGCTATTTTTAATGGTTATTTTTAACTACAATAAACTAATTGGTCGGCCGTACCCAAGTCCTGACACTCCATTTTATGTTACCGAAGAAAAAAAAATAATAAAAAAAAAAAATAATAATTCAAGTACTGATTACGGCCCTGTGTCAATTGGTCATACACCTGCTCGCCGAAACAAAAATTAGATACTATGCTAAAGGGCATGACGTTACTGGGTCATGCCGGATACGCTCGTGGACGATTTAATAAGCCCCTGCATTTGCGAAAAGAGTAGGAAACCACGAAAAACTAACTCTCAGGGCTTCCCTATCTAAGAACACCTGGAAACAGTTAAACATTTTATAGAGCAAGGCACAATACAGGAGAACATCAATTATCGCCTTCCCCTCAATGTGGTTACACATAATAAGTCTTATTATTATTTTTACAAAAAAAAGAAACATACAACATTTAGGATAACAAAGACAACACAGTCACAAGAGTAACGTTCAAGAACAGATACAATCGCCTTCTCTTCAGCATGGTTACACATAATAATTCTTATTATTTTACAATAGAAAAATGTACAAACATTTAAAATTACAAAGGCAACACACTCACAAGAGTAATGCCCAAAAACAGATCAAGTTACTTAATAGTAATTATGTTAGTTCACAACGGCTTCCCCAGAACCGGATCCGATAGTCTGCACTTTTAGGGGCACTGATTTAGTTTCTTAACCTAATCACTTAAATTAAGGAAGCAAGGTGAGTTTCCTCCCGCTTGTCTGGTGATCTTTGATATTGCAAGATACAAGTCTGGCGATATATCAATAATGAGACTATATAAGGCACATTTAACATACGATTTTTCATTACACGGCCCTGAGACACCACTCATAAGGTGCGACATCTGACTATAGGCCTCCTCCAGGTCTAAAAACCGACAAGAAACAGTTACACTTGGTTATATAATACAGCAAATATGTGTTTATAATATCATCACCTCGGGGATCGTCATCCCTTTAGTGCCAATTCTCGTGCTAGCCAGAGTCGTCAGTGCGACGCCCACACACATCACGGACGGTGCCAAAACTCGCATGATCCATAAAATACCATGGTTATCCGGGCACCGACGGTGCCATGAGCGTCCACCTAGACCGGGAGCACATGCCAATTTGGGTTCATGACGCCCATGGTTGGAGTCACACTCAACAACCCCCACTGGATGTATATAGGCCATCCGTAAGCCCCTCACTGGATGTATAAAGGCCATCCGTAAGCCTCCACTGGATGTATATAGGCCATCCGTAAGCCTTTCGCTGATTGGTTGGAGCCTACTCCACAACCGTTGTCACCAGTGCGACACCCGCGGACCCAAAGGGCGGAGCCAAGTTGTACATGTTGTCCACGCACAAAACTACGGTCGTCCTTGTCCCAATGGTGCCTACGAGCGCCCACCTATGTCGTCGGTGCGACGGCCGCAGAACCAACGGGCGGAGCCAAGATACGCATGATGTCCCCACACCATGCTACCTACGTCCGGGTACCGATGGCGCCACGGACGCCTGCCCACCTGGACCGGACTGACAATAAAACCTTTGTCACCAGTGTGACGCCTGCGGACCCAAAGGGCGGAGTCCATACACACTACTATGGAGGTCCTTGTACCAATGGTGCCGCGAGCGCCCACCTCTGTCGTCGGTGCGACGGCCGCAGAACCACGGACGCCTGCCCACCTAGACCGGACTGACAATAAAACCTTTGTCACCAGTGCGATGCCTGCAGACCCAAAGGGCGGAGTCCATACACATTACTATGGACGTCCTTGTACCAATGGTCCACGAGCACCCACCTCTGTCGTCGGTGCGACGGCCGCAGAACCAACGGGCGGAGCCAAGATGTGCATGACGTAGTCATACCATACTATGCACCTCCGTGTACCGATGGCGTCACGGACGCCTGCCCACCTAGACCGGACTGACAATACACAATAAAAACATGGAAAAAGAAAAAAAATAAAAATCATAGGCCGAAGCCTCACAAATAAGGATATTCCATCGAAAGCCCCCCCCACCAAAGCACGCACCAAATCCTTTTCATTCATACTTCCCAGCAGCACTTCCCAAAACCCCTGTAGCAACCCCACTCATTCCCTATCATGGAGCTGCCTTCCATTCAACCTATACGACCTAGTGCCAGGTGAGCGACCCTTGATAGAACAGGATAAGGAATTGATATGGATGTATCCAATGTGACATCATGAGGAAGTGAGCGTCGACGCTCTATCAAAGACGCGCATACAAACGCTATGCTATCAGCAAAATCCCCACTCATTGTCCAGCACATGGTCTATTGAGCGCCACCATATTTTTTTCTTGGAACATGGAAACCTAATTTGGTAAAACTGAATTACCACAAGTGCCACGGCAGCTCTCGCGTCAATTCACCGTAATGGAGCCTTTATTCACCTTGGCGATGTCTTTGACGCGAAATTTACCTGCCACTTTCCCCTTCAGGTCAGACAGTTCATATATTGTGTCGGAAATTTACCTTGTGACCACACACTTGACAAATCGGGGCGCTAATTTGTTGCTGAAATATCGCCCAGCGTTTGATTGGCTAAAATACCCTCTCCATACCACCTGTCCAACTAGGTGGTTTATAACCTGGGTGTGAACTACACCAAGCAGCGCTTAGCTTCCAGCCTGCCACAACCTATCTGTACCTTTAACCTAAAGGTTGTTCCCTTTGCCTTATACCATTAGTTATCGCAAGAAGTGCGAACAAAACGTTCTTCCGGCACGGCCCCTCTATTCGAAGAACGATCCATGAGGGGCAGGGAAGAGATTATGCCGATGAGAGGAAAGGTGAACTCATCTTGCTATTCTCACAGTATCATTGAGGCATGAACAAATCCTTCCCTAGGTGTTCGCATCACTCACATTGGTTTACTCTAAACCACTTGACGAACACGTAATTAATGAGGAATTAAACCTCTCCTACGCTAGTCTTCTGCGGATGGTAATTAACGCTGCTAACCCTTTATCCGTGATATCATATGATTCTAGTAATCCACTAATTTCCAGCAGAGGGGACTAGCCTCGTCACCCTCAGCTGTACTTATATGATGCGGATCACGGCGGGGATATTTATTCCTCATATACCTTTAACTAATAGTTTTCGATGACGCCACCTCAACGATGAAGTTTAAACAACTTGCCAACTTCATACTACGGCCAGCATCGTGAAAACATGCTCCACTCCCGATGAAGGAGGTTAAACGAACATATGCTTCAATACTGCATGGTATACTCGCTCGCTTGTATACAGACATGTGCCCTAAGGTCTCTGATTTCCTGCTCGAGCACATTAAAGTTGTCACAACGCGCTATATATGTAGACGTTCTAAAAATCAGGGTGGGTAATACCCTTGTGAGAGAAAAAAAAATTCAAAGTTTTTTGTCCTTTGGTGACATACTTGTACTAATTAATCAGCGATCTAGGTTTCTATTACATCTGCGGTATCATGAAGCTTATGGCTGGCGAGCTTACCGCAAGGCTAGGCGTTGTTTCGAAAATTAAACTGAACTAACTACAATATACGGGTAATACGAGTAAAATTCTAACTTATTTACCATGCCGCTGGTTATGAAACTTCTACAGTATTACTCTCTACTAGGAACCCTCCTGAGTTCGTCGCGGTACGTAAGATGTCTTAGACAATTGTACGCGTCATCGCAAAATTCGGATTTGTATAACCCTGTAGTACGGCTTCCTAATACACGCACAGGCATAAACAATTATAGCCGTACGTCTAGAAGGCAACCTCAAAGGAACACAATACCAAATACAATACATAGGCACAAATACAATACAATACTAACAGAAATGAAATTATAAATATAATTAATGCAACAACAAAAAAAATACAATTCAGGATAACAAGATATATGCATGGCAGATAATAAGATACGGAAAAACACACAAGAATTATATCTCTCAAGCTTTTACCTGAGATCAATAAGGTCAATAATTAATTATCTCCAAGACTCTCAGTCCTGTTTGCATATCATCAAACCAACATGGTACAGAACCCTGGTCACCCTGATCGGCGAACAATTGTTCCATCATTCGTTGCATCTCAGCAGGAATGTTTTTTAAGCCAAATGAGGTGACCACAAACCGATATTGTCCCCGGCCCTCTACAAAGAATGCCGTCTTACATTTAGACTCTTTGCTTAATGGCATTAGCCAAAACTCATGGCTCAGGTCTAAAGCAGTGAGGTAGCGCGTATCTCGAAGATTATCGAGAATTCGGTTGACGTTCGGTAACCGATAACAGCCCGACTGCGTCACCGAATTCAGTTTGCGAGGTCCAACAAAATTCGAGCAGAATCATCCTTTTTCGGAACAATGGAGGCATTATTGAGCCATGAACTCCTACTCGAATGAGAAAACAATTTCGGCGAAAGCCCGGAACGCTTCAAAAAAAGGAATACCGAGCACCAAGCAAGTATCTAAAGAAGGAACTACCTGGAATTCCACCAACACAGTTTGGTGGTCATAATGTAAAGGCAACTGGATCGTACCCAGCACCCGATGTCCCTGACTATCAGCCGTGTGAACGACTCCCTCAGTAGTTCGCATAATAAACCGTAAGTCCTTAAAATTCTTATACAAATTACCACCTATTACGTTAATTGCTGCACCTGAATCTAGCAACGCCCTAAATGGTGAGCCCTGAATTTCACAATGAAGATAGGGTCTCTCATCCCTAGCATTTGAAATTTCTATGGCACTAAGGTTACGGCTATTATTTCTTAATTCTATTGTTTTTGACCAACCCCCTAGTTCCGAATTACCTTGGCCGGGTTGGTCCCCTAACTGTTTTTTGGAGTTAAGAAACTCGGCGGCGGACGCGAAGTATCCGTCAGCAAAGTAAAAGGTCTAGAAGTCTCGGCACGACTCCTCACGCGATTACTTGTTGACTTATCCGGTTCCTTCTGGATAAATGGTTTGTGCGGACAGTCGCGGGCAATATGATGCGGAAGATTGCACAAGAAACACCTCAACAAGGTCGGCCCTCTACCGATACCCTTCTGTGAGACGGATGACACACGTGCCCTTACCCTTGGCTGCATCTGCAGCGGCCGGGGTGATACCTCACCACTCCTGTTCATTTGTTCGAAAGAGGCACATACTCTTTCCATCTCTCGTACTGACGAAGGCCGCGTACTGACAAGGACTGAGCTAAACCTAACGTGAAGCCCTCTCTTGAACACCTGTAACAGCTCCACCTCCGTCAAGGCAGAGTCCAGTGTACTGTTTACCTCCAAAATTCGGGAGATATAATCGGTGGAAGATTCTTCGTGACCCTGCTTGGATGCCCAAATATCCAGCTTTCTATCTATCATAAAACTCTCAGATTCGAACCTCTCCAAAAAATGTGCCTTCAATGTAGCCCATCTCATAGGGTTCCTATACGTAATCCTGAAAAAGGTCAGGGCTCTGTCGCGCAAAAATTCAGGTAGGACGGGAGAGAGAGAGTCTACATCGAACCTACGTGCGTGTGCTATTTCCTCGAGCCTAACCAAAAACTGACGTACGCTACCCGAGCCATTAAACGGATCCACTGGCCACGATGAAAAATTGATATTTAATGGAGGTAATTGATTACCTCTAGCGCCATGAGACGGCAACATTTCCAAGTCTCTTGAAGGGCAAGACCCGGTAAATGGCAAGGAAGAGTCCGAACGAGGGGCTGTCGCTCCGGAAACCAGTTCCATAGAAAATTCCGGGGCTCCTCGCAAATTAACATGTGCCTTAGACCTTTGAGGCAATATAACCTATTCTGTAGGAGAGTGAACGAGGCCCCGATTGTAGTTCCATGCTTGCCGGCGCAACCTGGGGAGTTTGTTACCCGGAGTGATTCCCCTCTCCATCAATTCCCCAATCAATCTCTCCTTAGTTGCACTCGTAATATTGTCAATAGGACTCATTGTGGACTTATCCTCAGCTAGGAGGGTGAGAGTTCTATCTGAAAGATTAGAAATCCCAAAGACTCTAGGCCACGCTGTTATTAATACGCGTTCCCAATCTCAGGAATAGCCTTCACCAGAAATTCCAATCGCATGTAATCGAAGAAAACAACTCTACCTTAAAGGCCTAAAATAGAATAATTCAATAAGTTCGATCACCCGGCCACGCTATTATAACACCGGTCTACTACTAATCTCGTCGACCAGATGTACGACAGCTAATATTCGTCAAACTTAATTAGCGAAACAGCCGGACGGCTCTGAACGAATAATGTTATAGTTGGCAAACTTAGTGCTCTAAATATTCTATTTTTTGTTGATGATTTAAAAATCTTCAAAGCGATCCAAACTCCGGAATACGCCACTAACTCTATCCAACCGGAAGGAAAACGTAACGAATTATTCCTTGCCAATGCAACAAGGAACTTCTATCAGCTGCTAATCACCCGGCCAATCACAAGAAACTATGGCGTTCCACTAGCTCTGCCTATCCGATTACCGGCCAAGTTCGAGATTATACTCCTCGTAAAACTACGCTCAACTCAATTTTTTCTAATTTTAGAAAATAACTACCTACACTCGCACAGCTTTTATCAGCCGCACGTTATTAGTTGGTTATTATATTTTATTTAATTATTAAATAAAATCCTCAACTTATACACAAAATGACCGCCAAACAAACGGTACTCGAATCAATTTCCGCCCGACCGACTTGACTGAAGTACAAAGCCTATGCTTTGTCGTTTTAACGGTCCTGAATTGCTTTCGATTCTTTACCGAGTTATACGCAGTTAATCAAAATAATATAACAAAATTATACACCGTATACGATACAATAATGCACAAAATTTCGAATAAAAAAAAAGGAAGAAAAGAAAGAAGAAAACATTAAATTCAAATACACAGTATACAATAAAGTAATGCACAAGATATTCAAATCGAAAAAAAAAAAAAAAAAGAAGAAAAAAAACATAAAATTCAAATACACAGTATACAATAAAGTAATGCACAAGATATTCAAACTGAAAAATGAAAAAAAGAAGAAAAAAAAACATAAAATTCAAATACACAGTATACAATACAGTAATGCACAAATTATTCTAGTACCAAAAGAAGAAAGAAAGGAAAAAAACATAAAAATACAAATTATACCGTCCAAGCTCGACGACGAACCTCTAGGCCCCGCGTTGAAAGGCGGCCAGTTTCAAACTTTCGACCCTTTAATTAATTAATTCCGTTGGATTACTAAAAGCCTGGATGTTACAATGTATGACTCTTACTCCGGTAGCTCAGTATAGGTAAAACAAGGCTCAATAAGATCTCAAGATGTCGTGGGAAGAGGTAGGCATTCGTCAGTGCTTGGGTAGGTATAAATACATAATGAAACACATATTTGCTGTTAATTGGTTATATATTTAATCCTGACGAGCTGATACTCCGTCAGGAAAATCAAATGGGCAGATTACTCTCTGCTACTCCGCTGGCCTTTCAGATGGACAGGCAGTCGGAGCACTTTATTATCAGGGGTAATCTCACAACAGTCCGTTGCGGAATTGTGCAATTCTCAAAGATTAGATATTGCCAATCTCTAGAATACTCAAATATCACCATAAAATGACAAGCAAAAGAGGATAAATAAGGTTGATCTTACTCCAATACTAGACCCAATGTATTATCCCGGATCCGCCTCAAGTGTATGACCAGGTCGACTCGTATATGGCCCTCTGACCTTATACTGTTACTACAGGGCCGCTGATGTGAAGAAATTCCCTCAGTGGTTGGCGACCGCCAATTCGTGCCGTAATACACCCACACGACTCGGTCCGGTCTGGAAGGCTCCAGAATCTGGCGCGCACTCGATATTGCTGGTAGAATCAGTTAACTTTGACCCGCGAATGAGTTGTACGCCTAACTCGAGATCGTCGTTTGGACAACAGTCCAGGATCTGCTCAATCAAAAGACTGAGGTGAAACAAGATCCCCGTTTGTAGATTATCCAGAATTTACCGGACAAATTGTATCAAATAAGAATGAACAATCAAATGTGAGAAAAGCTTGTTCAAGTTCGCGAACAGCGTCAAGACGAAAATGATGTTGACTTGACAACTTCGTGGCGAGAATGAGCTGGGAAGATCGCGGTTCCTTAATTTAAGGGATCTCCGCCAACCTCCGCCATTTTGGAACTCTTTAGAAAGTTCGTCGCGACCGTTAAAAAAATCATAAATCTTTTCGTCCGGCCGAACGTTATTTTGCCAATGAATAGTCTATTTAAACTTTCACAGCGTAATTAAGTCGAGAATCCTTTTTGTATAACATCCGGTAACCCTAAAGGCGACACTTAAATTGCTTAAGGGACAATAGTTACTTCTTTTGAAATGTATCTCGAGTGAAGTGTTTTTATGTTTTCTTAGCCGTTGATTTAATATTTAACTATGTCCGCAATAAATTAAGCGCGACGTATTTCTTTAGAAAAGCAGAAGAGAAATTTTTTGACCCCTTTTTTCTTTCTCGCATAACAATCGCGGTCATAAAAGCGCATACACCCTCTGAAATATATCTTGCGCAAAGTTTTATTTCTTTTCTTAGTAACAATAGTTATCTGGGACTGCAATAAATCAGATCGTAGGACGGAACACTAATTACCGATCCTCATAAAGTGTCGTGTATTTCTATACAAATGGGAAGACAAAGCCAGCCAGTCGAGGCAGTCAAGTTTGAAACAATAGGAAGCAATCCTTCTCGAAAATGACGCAAGATCTCCCTTTGACTGCCCCGGTTCGCTATTTTTAATGGTTATTTTTTAACTACAATAAACTAATTGGTCGGCCGTACCCAAGTCCTGACACTTGTTATAAATTTTTTTCGCATTGGTTTAAAGTTTTTCCACATTCATTGCTGAAAAAAACATTCGTTTATTATCTTTGAGTTTGTATTAATCTTCAAGAAAGATTTGCTTTAAATTTTATGTATTGTTAGGACTATATTTGTTAAATTGCATACTTCACGTCCTCGAAATTGTTAATTCGCGACATATCATAATTTATGAAACTTGTGGTGTCGAGACCATGTGCTTGCCTTGAAAACAGGAAGATTAAAATATTATGAAATACTTGAATATTTTAAAATACTAAAGACAATAAAATAAGGGTAGCTACCCTTGCAGTCAGGTACATTTTTATTCAATGACAACTTTGTCACGTACGATCTTGGTCGAGGTTGGCACCACTGTTTCTTCGTATTTCCTCGCCAGGGGGAACCAGGCGTTCGCAGGCTCCCCCTATTCCGTTCGGAACGTGGTGAGGTTCAGACGTAGGTCTGACGCTGCTCTTCCTCATATATCACAGAAGTCCAAGACGCCATCTTAATTACGGGTGAATATTATTCCTTCTATTTTTATGTGGATTTCGTCGCCACGCGGAAAACCCACCGAGTAAAGTAATTTCTAATTGTTATTGAAATCTCCCTTGATAAATACAACACATTCTTTCTTGCCAATTTTTAACTTTTTTTTCTTGACATTTCGTCAAGTTTTTTTCATATATTATTTTTTTCTTTTTTCTTTTTTTTTTACAATATAATAAACTGTTTCATTACAAATTGTTCTTGTTTAATTGTGTCGCCTGTCCCTGCGAGAGTTGAGAGAGAGTTATTCAGAGTTAAGTGAACCCAACAAAACCCCAGAGATCTAAAGAGTTCCTGTCTCGTTAAGAAGCCGACTGACCTGAACGGGAGTGCCACACCTCATTTGATGGTAATGTTTTATAATTAATTTAGGTATTAAAATGTGTAGAATCTTAATATTGTTTTTTAAATAGGAAAGAGGTGTGACATAATTGGCCCCCGAACGCGGGGCAGAAAACTCTGTATCTCTTGATATCTCGCTAGACAAGGTTTTTATTTATAATTTGTTTGTTTTAAATAATAATTTGTTTACAGGAAAGTGTTTTATATGTATTTTTTTGTGTGCGACCGGTTGTTTTCTCTATTTTGTTCCCATGTGCTACGGGCTCCGAGTTGGAAAGGCCGTTTTTCGAGTCTTTTTGGAATAGATTTCTAGTTAACTTTTTCCAAATATTTTCTTGTTAAGAATTGTGTGTCCCTTATCAAATTTGATTTAAAAAGTCAGTGTGTTTGGAGATTTGAACCATGCTTCTCCCGCGTTTGTTTTCGCTGTTCGCGACCGCGTGGCGGTCTTTGTTGTCGCGTGTATACGGGCTCCGGTTTGGTAAAGAGCCGTTTTTGAGTTTTTTTCATTATTTGAATTGTGAATAGAATTTTACTTAATTGTGAGAAGAAAAAGAAGAGATTTTCTAGCTAACGTTCGCTAAAATATTTCGTTGTCAAGAGAATGGTGTTCTGATTTATTTGAGACCAATCTCATATTAAGAGAGTTCGTGGGTAGGCAAAGCGCACGAAACGCCTATCTTTCGTGAAATAGTTCGCTGTTCAGTTGGCCCAGTCTTTCGGGTTTTCTTGCAAGGATTAATCATTTCTTGGTGCTCGGTTTGTCGAAATATGGAGAATTTCAACGGTTTAATATTACAAAGAAGTGGAAGTTTCGCTTAAGTTAGATTCCTCTTTTACTTAAAAAGATTCCGTTGGAGCAAGTTATTTTTGGTTTCGATCTTGGTTCAATGGCCGAATCATGCATTGAATAGTTTCTTTCTGTAATGGATCTATAAACGATATAGTTGTTTATAGAGATTGAATTACATTTTGGTCTATAGTTGTTTGTAAATTTGAACTACGTTGTTTAGTGAAACCTTGTTTGTTTAACAAAAACGATCGAGTTAGAATTGTTGTTTTGTTAGTAAGGTCTTGATTTGCTTCGGTTGGGCTTTTTGTCCTATTGTTTTATTGTTGCAATGTACCCAATTAAGGCCGAGGGAAGATCTCTTCATTCTGCTCCCCTGTTTTCAAGAAAAGAAGTGCGCGGTCAGAGAATTGTAAATAGGACTAGTGTGGTATTTCGTGGATAGTCAGGCTTAAAAAAGAATTAAATTCCACGTGGATTAAGCTCCAGTTCATCTTTGAAAGGAGATGGGCTGGGCAAAGTGTTATGTGCGCCCTACTTTCGTAAGAAATATTCCAATCGCGTAAATGATCCAGTTTACGAATTTTGTTTAGGAGTAAATAATAATTAATATCTCAGTGGTCAGTTTAGTGATTTTTGCGAATTGTAGTAGATTGAAAAGGAGATAAAGGATAGGAGTTCAATGTTAGAAAATTTAAATTATGGAATGGTCGTGCGTAATGGACGGACGCCATTTTGTTTTGCGGCTGGAAATACTGTCCGATGTTTTTCTTTGAGGAAGTTGATTCGCACGTGGTGTCGTACTTGAAATGGATTAAATTAATAAAATAATAGAGGAAGCGCGTGGTCATCATGACAATAATTAAGAAGTGTTGACTTTCGTAGAATATTCCAGTTGAATAAGAATTGGTTCCTGGTTAATTGAGATCAATCTCACCTTCGAAAGGAGAAAGAAACTTCCGTAAATAATGTTTCAATCGCGCTAGTGACCCGGTTTACGGATTTTGTTTAGGACTAAGTAATAGTTAAAATCGCAGTGTTCGGTTTGGTAATTTTCAAAGTCAAAGGCAAAAGGACGAATTGCGTCGTAATTATGGATAGTTTATTTTGATAACGGTGTAGCAGGTCAGGCAGTAAATATTGTGAAAAAGAAAAAGAGTGGGAACTAGAAGAAGGCTCTAGATGTGAATAGTATTGCGTCATAGTTATAATTTTTTTTTCGTGATAGCAGTGGCTGTTATTAAACAATATGTTGGAATAGAGAGAACTGGGATTGAGTTCTAGCAGGGTTCTTGTAATAGGATATTGCAAATTATTACGCGGAGCTACTGTTGTTATGGCGAATTTGTGTAGAAAGTATTGCGTCATAATTGATGTCGTTCGGTGATATTGGCTGTTCTTATTGACATAGGGATTGTTAGAAAGGGCTGTCGTATTTTATTGATAGTCAGCCAGTTGATGCTGAGTTTTCTTACATGCGCTGTTTTTAAACACTGAATTGAATTTCGGTTGGTTAGATTCCTTTGTGTTTTTGTATCAATACGATTGTTAACAAAGTGGTTTATGGGTTTCGGTAGGAATATGGTTTTAGGATAATTCCTTTGTTTCTGTCAGTGCATCTGGATAACACGGTTGGTTTCGAAAAGAATTTCGTTTTGAATAGATTCCTTTGTTTTGTGTCGGTGCACTGGGTACAAAGAAGATGGCTTGTTTATCCTTGAAGTAGAAGTAAATAGACTTCCTTCAACTAGCCATAGTTCCTGTGAGATGCAACATTAACCTTCTCAGAATTAAGGTTAATAAGGTAGTGATTTCCAGGTAGTCTATAGGGTTTTCCTAGAAGGGTATGGGTCGGAAGACTTTAGGATAAAGTGCAGACTAGACAGGCTTATGTATAGAAGCAGTTGAGTCCCTTACAGATTATATTCCAAGAATAGAGAATTTAAAATCATTCTTTAGAGCCACCCTTGTCAGATAACGAATTATCGCGGGTGTAAGAAGTGATAGCATAAAGATGGCGCAGAGATTGTCTGTTTCCAGTCGTGATTAGTTGAGGATTTGTGAAAACTCTGCTCAGTTTTCGAGCTAATAATTAAGGAAGATAAAAGATCTCGCCTCGCTTCCTTTTACGTAAGAGCGTGGCCAGGTGATCGGTAGTAGAGTATACCATTCCATGTCATAAAAGGCAGGAGAGAATTAGTCGGGATTCTCGTAGTCAAAGCACATGAAGGGACCATGGCCAAGTGATAAATAGAGTATAGCCTCTTTGTTGTTGCAATAACGGTAGAGTTATTTGTGTATTTTCTCTTTAGAAGCTAAAGAGCGTGGTCGAGTGACCAGTAGTCGAGTATAGAACTATTTCTCGTCGTTATAGGGAGATCGTAGTTGAGTATTCTCTCTTTAGAAACTAAAGAGTGTGGTCAGGTGACCACTACTTGAGAATGGAACTCTTTGTCGGCGTAACAAAGAAATCGTTAGTTTGTTATCTCTTTTGAAATTAAAGAACGTGGCCAAGTGACAAGAAGTCGAGTAAAGTCACTTTGTCGTTGTAATAACGAGTGAGTTAGTTTGTTATCTCTTTTGAAATTAGAGAACGTGGCCAGGTGACTAGAAGTCGATTATAGCACTCTTTTGTCGTTGTAAAATCGAGAGAGTTAGTTTGTTATCTTTTTTGAAATTAGAGAACGTGGCCAAGTGACTAGAAGTCGATTATAGCACTCCTTTGTCGTTGTAAAAACGAGAGAGTTAGTTTGTTGTCTCTTTTGAAATTAGAGAACGTGGTCAGGTGATTAGAAGTCGACCATAGCGCTCTTTGTCGTTGTAAAAACGAGAGAGTTAGTTTGGTATCTCTTTTGAAATTAGAGAACGTGGCCAGGTGACTAGAAGTCGATTATAGCACTCTTTTGTCGTTGTAAAAACGAGAGAGTTAGTTTGTTATCTTTTTTGTTAGTTTGTTGTCTCTTTTGAAATTAGAGAACGTGGTCAGGTGATTAGAAGTCGACCATAGCGCTCTTTGTCGTTGTAAAAACGAGAGAGTTAGTTTGGTATCTCTTTTAAAATTAGAGAACGTGGCCAGGTGACTAGAAGTCGATTATAGCACTCTTTTGTCGTTGTAAAAACGAGAGAGTTAGTTTGTTATCTTTTTTGAAATTAGAGAACGTGGCCAAGTGACTAGAAGTCGATTATAGCACTCCTTTGTCGTTGTAAAAACGAGAGAGTTAGTTTGTTGTCTCTTTTGAAATTAGAGAACGTGGTCAGGTGATTAGAAGTCGACCATAGCGCTCTTTGTCGTTGTAAAAACGAGAGAGTTAGTTTGGTATCTTTTTTGAAATTAGAGAACGTGGCCATGAGACCAGAAGTCGATTATAGCACTCTTTTGTCGCTGTAATAACGAATGAGTTAGTTTGGGTTATCTCTTTTGAAATTAGAGAACCTGGTCAGGTGACATGAGGTCGAGTGTAGCATTCGTTGTCGTTGTAATAACGAGAGAGTTATTTGAGTATTCTCTCTTTAGAAACTAGAGAGCGTGGTCGGGTGACCAGTGATTAAGTAGAGAACTCTGTCTTAGTGAAGAGAGCGTTAGAAGAGTATTCACTCTTTAGGCTAAAGATCGTGGTCGGGTGACCAATAACTGTGCATAGAACCCTCTATTGTCTTAATAAACAGAGCGTTAGATGAGTACTCGCTCCGTAGAACTAAAGAGCGTGGCTAGGTAACCAGAGTGCGAGTATAGCCTCTTTGTGGTTGTAGTAACAGGAGAGTTAATAGTGTATTCTCTCATTGTAGACTGGATAGCGTGGCCAGGTGATAGCTGGAGATTAAAAAATTCTGGTCGTTTTACCAGAAACGAAATTGGGAACACGGTTAGAGCACGGGTGGAACTCGGTTGGAACTGGAAAGCGTGACCTAGAGTCAAATTATTTGATTTACCATTCTTGTCTTGTAAGAAGGAAGGAATACCGGGGTTATTCTCTTATTAGAAAACGATTGAAGTTTAGTAGTTGCATATACTATATAGATTGACTATTGAATACAGTATAGCTTAGAATAGACCTTATGCGGCGAGTCCGTCGTCACACGATAAGGACGCGAACATATGATATGGGTCCGGTCCTGAGCACAGCTTCTGTGCCCGGGTGGATTATAGATAAGCTGATAGTTGACAGTGCAGTGATGGGTTCGTCAGCGCCTAATTGGGAGTCATTCATGGTTAGGAAAATGGTTCTTAAAATAATTAAATTAAATATTTTGTTATATACCTTGAGGGTGTACACTGTCGAATTCCTTGGCGAATGACAGTTTAGTATGTCATGTGACGTCACCGGTGCGAATTTATGATTGCACAAGGGTGAATGAATAAGTGAGCTGGCCGTGGGCAATCTCGTATGGATTCATTTCCATATGTTTTATGTATGGGCTGGTATTCAACCCGGTGACTTCACCAAAGAATACCTGGCGTTCAATGAACCTAAGCCTGGACCACGAGTGGCGGAATGCTGAGAGCCTAGAGTAGGATTATATGTATCTCAACGAAGGACTTAGGTCCTTCTGAAGTAAGAATTCATGTAATACATAGATGATTAGTACCGTTTGTAGAAGGTACACGTATTACATTCAGGATCAAATTGCTCTTGTGTAATGCGAGCTTAGGTATTGGGTTACCTAACAGCTGTTGTGGTTTATTTAGTGGTAATTGTTACCTTCTCATTAGATTCCCTATCGGAATTATTGGCTGCAGAAGTTAGGGCATAAAGTGAAGAAATTCTTGGAAGTGTTCCGAATTTCGTATTGGGGTAGGATTGTCTTCCTAATTGTTGTCTTATCTGGTAAGAATTCGTGAGGTATTCCGAACTTCTTGACGGAGAGGTGTACCCTTCCCCCGGGAGTAGCGTTCCAAAGATTGTACTGAGGATTCAGTAGAGTATCCATCGTGGATAATTGCTTTGCACAAATGCTATCGCTGGACGGTGGTCCGCAAGTTTAATAGCAGTAGAATTGTTCAGTAGTGCTATGGAGTAGGTGTTGCTTTCCACCGAGTTGAATTTTGGAAAAGATTGTACAGATGGTACAGTGGAGTATCCGTTTCGGATAGTTGCACATAGCAAGTGTTAGTTATTGGACGGGGTTCCATGATGATAATAGCCGTTGATGTGTTCGGAATTTCTTGTTAGAGAGGTGTAGCATTCCACGGTGTTGAAGGGCTATAGTATTGAAGTAAGTCATCTTGTTGACGAATTGGCTCCTGTTGAGTGTGGAGTATATAATTTGAAATAAAAATGATTAATTTTTTTTTGTTGTTGTGTAAAATATTATAATATATTTTGTTCTGTCAAAGCACTCACCGAGTACGGGGTCGCAAGGTAGTCTGTTAGGCAGCGCGATGAAAGGTTTATGGGAAATGTGGAGGTTGTAGTGGTGCTGCTGGGAAGAATAAGGATAAGAGTATGGTGCGTTCTCGAATGAACTTTGACAGAATTTATGTAACTGTTACGGTAATTGCCGTTGTATTTTTGTTTTGTTTTGAACTTGTACTGATTTTATGTAACTGTTATGATGATTACCATTGTATTGTTTGCTCTGTTTGAGTTTTGGGATAAGAGCTCTGGTTACTGTAGCGTTGGCAGCATGCGTCATGACTGGGGGCTGCGTTTCTTGGATAGTGAAATCTCGAAACGAACCCGTGCCCTTGTGGTCGGACGTATGGTGGGTCTCGCTCCGTAAATTGAATTCCCAGTTTTGTTGTTTATTATTGTCTCCTTACTTTGGCTCGGTGTGAATAACCGAGAGGCCCTGGGCAGCCTTAAGAGTCCGGGTTGGGGGAAGCTAGCCTCCCAACCGATAAAGGTTTTGAAGATGGCCTGAGAATACATCTGGGATGGATTGCTGTGTGTCTCCATCACGGGCCTCATGAACCCATATTAGCAATTGCGAATACAGATATGTTCTGTCATGTACACGCTTCGGGCTAAGGTAGCTTCGGTTCGTGAGGGTCGCGTGTCTGTCGCTCGGATCCTAGATGACCAAAGTTGTGTATGTGGTATCACGTGATTCTTGGCTCTGTTCTGGGGGTCCGTAGACGCGTCCTGCTTTCAACCGGGGCTACTCGCCAATTTTGTATTATGTTTTGTATTTTTTTTAAGGAACTAAGGGTCCATTTATACAGTTACCATTCTGTGTGGTGGTGAATTGTTACTGCAACGGTTGTCCAGACCTTGGAGTCTGAGGAAACCCAAGTTATGTGTAAAGTTCTGTGTGAACTTAAGGAGATATAAGTCCTCGAAAATGGTTCTGTGTGAACTATAGGATATTTGTTATTCAATGTATAAAGTTCTGTCTGAACTTAAGGAGATACAAGTCCTCGAAAATGGTTCTGTGTGAACCATAGGATATTTGTAATTTAACGTATAAGGTTCTGTGTGAACCTCTTGAGAATTGTAAATGATGAATATTGGCAATTGCGAAATTTATTGTTATCTTTGTTGTTGTCATTTCGCCCGGAAGTGGCCGGAAGTTTGGACCGTCTTGTGCTGTGTGCCAGGGGCGGTCGTATTGTGGAAAGCGCCCGCGATATGGGGCCGCCTTAAAATTTATCAGTTCCCGACTGTGCAGTATAGGGAAGGGCGAAGAAAGGATTGTGTTGTAAAGTGTTGTCTTTGGCGTATCAAGGGAAGAGGGGTTGTAATTTTGTGTTTGAGCCATGTGGGTGGTTGGTTGGACGAAATCCACATTGATAGGGGAGAATTTCAGGAATCACCTTCGAAGATCAGCTGGTTCATAGGTTGGCCCGTGACCTACAGTGAACCCACTAAAGTCAGCCTTTGGGAGAAGACTGCAGATTTGTTTTATTATTTTGGTTAAGCTGTGTCCATTTCTCAGAAAATTGTAATGAGAGAATGGCTTAACTGATTTGTTTCCCTCTTGGTCAACATTGGATTGTTAGTTGACCTTGCTGTTTAATATTTTATTAATTGTATTACCAGATTGTATAGTATTATTTTAATTTCTTTTTTTTGTGTGATTTGATTTTATTAATAGTGTATCAATTTCCTGTAAACTTGTACCATTGTGCATTGTTTTGTTTTGTATCAATTCCTGTAATCTTATACCATTGTGTATTGTTTTTTTTATATGTGTAAGGAGTTGGGAAGGATTGTTTCCCGCTCCTGTGTAACCGGCTATGTGTTGAAGTTAAATTGTTTAGGAGCCTAGTCAAGGAAAGGTTTTACGTGGTTTCCTTCCTCGTGGTCGGTCTTACACCAATTAAGACTACACCTATGGCAAATGCTGACTAGAGATAAATCGGCCACGAAACCGTATCCGGTGAGGGGTACATACACCCCTCGCTCCTTAGAAACATCCCTCGGACTGATGCGTCTGTGATATACGGAGGATAATTTTTTTTTTTTTTTTTTTTTGTTTGTTTTTTTTGTTCTTTCAATAACTTAGGGTGGGGTGTTAGGACTATATTTGTTAAATTGCATACTTCACGTCCTCGAAATTGTTAATTCGCGACATATCATAATTTATGAAACTTGTGGTGTCGAGACCATGTGCTTGCCTTGAAAACAGGAAGATTAAAATATTATGAAATACTTGAATATTTTAAAATACTAAAGACAATAAAATAAGGGTAGCTACCCTTGCAGTCAGGTACATTTTTATTCAATGACAACTTTGTCACGTACGATCTTGGTCGAGGTTGGCACCACTGTTTCTTCGTATTTCCTCGCCAGGGGGAACCAGGCGTTCGCAGGCTCCCCCTATTCCGTTCGGAACGTGGTGAGGTTCAGACGTAGGTCTGACGCTGCTCTTCCTCATATATCACAGAAGTCCAGGACGCCATCTTAATTACGGGTGAATATTATTCCTTCTATTTTTATGTGGATTTCGTCGCCACGCGGAAAACCCACCGAGTAAAGTAATTTCTAATTGTTATTGAAATCTCCCTTGATAAATACAACACATTCTTTCTTGCCAATTTTTAACTTTTTTTTCTTGACATTTCGTCAAGTTTTTTTCATATATTATTTTTTTCTTTTTTCTTTTTTTTTTTACAATATAATAAACTGTTTCATTACAAATTGTTCTTGTTTAATTGTGTCGCCTGTCCCTGCGAGAGTTGAGAGAGAGTTATTCAGAGTTAAGTGAACCCAACAAAACCCCAGAGATCTAAAGAGTTCCTGTCTCGTTAAGAAGCCGACTGACCTGAACGGGAGTGCCACACCTCATTTGATGGTAATGTTTTATAATTAATTTAGGTATTAAAATGTGTAGAATCTTAAAATCTTCAAGAAAGATTTGCTCTAATTTTTATGTATGGAAGTTCACTCAACTCGTACTTATTTCGATTTATTTATATAAACATATTCTAAGACCCCCGTAGACTAGACCACATCAAATTTCATAATTAATGCACTTAAATAATTTACGGAATTTTATGAAAAATAACATTCCCATTCCGATGCCGTTTTATAAACAATGCAATTAAGTAATAAAATTAAATTCAGACATGCCGTGTTTTTCACAATTGTCTTAATCCTTTGTTCCTTTTTAATAATGCCATAAATTTGGTGATTTAAATTTTTTAAAACGTATTTAAGCTAAGTTCTATTCATGTTTTTGTTAAAATTCAATATTATTGACAAATTTTCAAGATTAAAATTTGCAAATAGAGTTGTGAAATTATTTTTTCCATACGACAGAACATTAACAAACCAATGAATCGTTGAATTTTTTTATAAAATGTACAAATAATAAAAAAATGGACACAATTTCGTAAAAATATCGATACTTTACCCATAGGCCCTTTAGTGCGAGGGTTCAAATGTTTCCTTCCGTATTGATCCTCCTCATT
The DNA here is from genome assembly GCA_949825065.1 of Odontocerum albicorne. NCBI lineage: Eukaryota > Metazoa > Arthropoda > Insecta > Trichoptera > Odontoceridae > Odontocerum > Odontocerum albicorne. Next base: position 42,918,732 of record OX463841.1, read on the forward strand.
CTATTTGTCCTTTGTGTCCTAAAGAAATATACATTTATACGTTCGGAATAGTAAGTTTAGCCTTTCAACCCTAATATACGATTTTGGAAATTCCCAGAAGATAGAGAGCGGTCCAGCGTAGGATCTTATAAAGTTGAGTTTGGACTCGTTAGCGTCAGTCTCCAATAGGAATAGGTTACTGCTGGGTCGTTCCCGGACTGGTCATAAATAGATCAGGAGACATCCTCAGTGGTCCATACGTCGGAGAATGGATGAAGAGTTATAATGGCCTCCGGATACTAAGTCGTATACATAACAAACAAACTATCAAATCCCAATATACCTACAAACTGTAGGAATAAGGTGGATTGGGGAAAGATAAATACGCTAGAAATAGAATAACTAATAGCTGCAAATAGACGAGATGCCACGATTTTTTTATACATCATTAACAAACAAAATTCTGAAATGATGTATTATGAACCTATAATTAATATGAAAATCTTAACAAAAAGGGTTTTAGTTATTAAAGGTTTCTGATTTAAAGTTAGAAAGTTGCCAGTTTGAAAACTGCGCTAAGTTACTCCTCTTGGGCAAACTTGCTTTTCGTCAGCCTTATTTACACAATAATGAGAACACCCCTATCTTCAACCATACTGATTATTTCAAAATATAAAATAACATTAGTCACTATGAAACCAAATAAAATATAACACCACTCAGAAACGGGGTTAAATATTATCGTTGCGGAATTTCTTAGGGTACGACAAATGTTTCGTTAGTTGCCTTAAACAATTTGCAATGTATAACATTTGTGTTCACAAGTCTTTGTGCTTAGGGATACGCCAACTTTTTCATTTTTTTCGTTACCTTACTATAGTTATTATTTTATTTTTGAAATCAATGAAGATTATGTGTATAAGTTCATTGTTTTATTAAATGCACTTGAAGCTTATTAAAAAAAACAACGTGATTGTTAAAGTTATTTAATCTTTATCGGATGATAATAAAAGTTACTTAAGCTTTATTAAAAGAATTTTTAATCTTTTTTAAGTGACATTGTTTACAAAACTGTAAAATTGAAATATTTTTGTTTGTAACCGAATTAATTTATTTCCAAAGAATGAAAATTTTTCTTAATAGTTAAGAAATCCTTATGTTTTAGGATCGAATAAAGTAGAAATCTTTTCTCTTTTCATACTCCAATAGGAACATGGCATGACGATGATGATTTTTAGTCATATTTTATAAAGCATACATTTACAGGTTAACCCCTATACCATACAAAGCTTAAAGATAAATATATGAAAATAAATGTTAAATAATTGTTAAATCGAAATAAATAACTTTCATTGTCAAATAAGCTCAATATGTTTTATTAAAAAAAAAGTTTTATGTCGAAGATTTCAATATCCCAGTCCCTATTTCAAAATAACACGCGAAACGAAGAAATAACAATCGGTGAGTTTTACTTATAGCCAATCTAAACACATCAATATTTCTACAACTCGAATAAATAGTATAAACCCATATTTTTTGTAGCAAAGCTAGATTAGATTTCGTTCCTGTTAACAACTAAAAGATATAAGTTGAGACCCACATATCCCTCCTCAAGCTTGTAAGATAGTAATTCAACATACCTAGAAAAAAACTTATAGAATAGAGCTATGGGTAGATATCGTGCTCACGTAAGTAGATATGAATATATTCCAAATAATTTCAGAACAAAGTTTCCCCACACCAATGCTCTACACTGGTCACGTACCAGAGCATTGTACACGATAAAGTTTAGACTATTTAAAATTTAATTTAGTTCGTTATGATTGCCAAATATTCAAATGTGATTATCAAGTATTCAAATAAATCACTAAATATATTTTTTTACTATTTTTAACCACTCTGACGCGATATATGGGTGAATACCGAAAGATCAGAGAGAGTTAGGGAATTTTGCTATTTAGGTTGTATTTTAAGATGATGAAGATTTACGAAGGATATTGAACGGCGTGTAGCGATAGGAAACAAAGTCAACGTGGCACTTAAACATATTATATGTTCGTCCCGGTCAGAATCAAAATCTGCTAAGTTCACAACAGTATTTTAGTACCGACTTTGATATAAGGGAGTGAAACGTAGACGTGGAACAAGACTAAGAATAGTCGAATAAATGCTATTGAAATGCGTGCACTTAAAGAAAATAGATGGGGTGAAAATATACGGGTATGACAGAATACAAAATTAAGGGATGAATGTTGACTAAAGGCTGGTGTGTTGAGCCAGATGTTGAAGAGCACTCTAAGATGGTTTGGGAACGTGGAAAGAATGAATGAAGAAAAATTAACAGAACTAATATACAATGCAAATAAGAGTAGTATGCGTGATAGAAAAAACCTAGGAGGATATGGTTGGATCAAGTGTATGATGTTTTGAAAGAAGGTTATGTAAAAAGTCTGAAAAATGTTACGAATTGTATGGATGCCGAAGAGGCGAAATATGAGTATATGTTACGTGTCGCGGTAGGAAAGTCTGGCGCTCTTTCCTTTCTGCCTACTTCGATAGGGAGACGACGTGATGGTATGTATATATTAATTAACCACAATTTTGATTAAACAATAAATAAAATTTCACGACAATATTAATGGTTTCTGTTTTATCAAATACAATTAAGAATTCATTCAATATGTCAGAAAAAAAAATACAAATTACTCGTAAGTTTTGAAAAGGTGGATTTTTTTTCAACTTCATAATACTTTTCCTTTTCTTTCCGCTTATATTGCAAAATATCCTAACGATAAAAAAGGATGACACAAAAAGAATTGAGACTGGACGTGACCAGTTTATATTTTTTTCAGATATTTGAAATTATGTATGTTAACAGTGTGACGATAGAAGGAAAGGTTTTTTTATATTAATGGTCAATATGTCGCCCCATATCGGCTTCCAATAAGTGACCATCCAATACAATATTTTATTTTGTGTTGTAAATAATAGAAAATAAATAGTTTTCTGGAAGTTGCTTAAAAATAAGTAACAATGTAACACTGCAAAATTTCAAATAACTCCGTAACAATGCAAAATTCACGATGTTTTTCGATGAAAAGTGGTGATTTTTATACCATCGCGCTTTTAAGTTAAAAAATATATGACAAAATGTGGTTTTTAGGAACTGAGGAGCTTTTAAAGGTCTCACATACTCTTCATTCACATAAATAAATAACTTATGCGAATGTTGAGAATGTGATGACGACTTGATGGACATGGTTTTAATGTTGACGTTGAGAACATGATGCAATTGGAATTATGTGGGTGATAAGTATTATGGACAAATATTTGAAATTTGTTATTAAGTGACTGAACCACTTCATTACAGGTCTAGCCTAGTAAAGTGGTTCTCTAGATCCACAAACGATGTTTTTTTGTACTGTTACGTTACTTTGCACCATTTGGTTAGACTTTCGATTAAAACGATGTGAAATTGTTGATAGCAAAAATACATCCTGCGGAAAGTTACTTTATTTTTGTGTAACAAAACATTTTTCAATCATTAATTGAAAAGGAAAAAAACAATGTGTTAAAAAAAAAACAATATTTATAATGGACGAAAGAAATAAAGAAGAGAAATTTCCATATACAATCAGATATTCTGGATTAAAAAACATATTCAAATAATCTCAAAAAATATTTTTCAAAGTAATAAAATCGTAAAAAATATTTTGATGACAAAATACGAAATTAAATTATTTCAAACGAACTTTGACAAACTCAAACCATCTTAGAGATCGAATATACGAGAAGATAAGCAAAACAAATATACAGTTCAAATGTGAGTAAAAGTTGTTGTACAATAAAGTGAGTGCACAATAAAGTATAAAATGTAAGGTGCATGGCCGCGCGGTAATACACTGGACATCTGTGCGAAAGGTCGTCGGTTCGAACCCCGCGCTGTGCTTTTCCCCTCGAACGACACAGGCAGGCACTTTTCCCACCTAGTGTTCGGGGAATAAGGACCCCTATGACTTCGGTCATAGCTATTCTTTTATAAAAATAAAAAAAAAACAAGATCAATTCAAATGTATGTTATGGAAAACGTTAGATAAAAAGCAAAAGCTCTATATGAGAAGGTGTATAGATTAAGAGAAGGCAAAATATGTGTTTCGTGACATGACGTCTGGCGTTATATGGCGTAATAAAACGGCAGGATGGCATGTATGTATATTTTACAGTTCATGGAAACGATATTTGCGTAATAGTATATGCACATGCAAATGAGGGTAAGTACTTTATTTAATGGCTGCAGCGACCACCTTCCTGTCGTTGTACTCAATTCATATATATTTATTTTACAATGTTTTTATATTTATGAATAATCGAGAGTTCAAATTCAAAGTAAAAGCGACCTCTGCTTTCGTAACGGCGCTAAACAAATTGTTGTTTTATTATTATTGGTAATAATTTTCAGCGATATCTCATTTTTATTTATTATCAGTATTAAATTAATGACTATCAAACTAGCTGGATATCTTTTAAAATCTTTATCGTTTGTCGTTACCCAATTCGTTCAATACTATTTTGTAAGAAGGGAAAAGATACTTAAACGTAAGTGGATGATTATTGCAAGGACTGCCTTAATTATAGGTAAGCAGAACGATGCCATAAACAACAAATGCTAAAATCCTTCCAAGAGTTAATTCCCTGTGCTTATGTAAGACGAAATCTTAGTATATTTTTTATTATTTCCCATTTTATTGTTCTCATTTATTCGTTCTCCTAACCTCGAAACATTAAGAATAGTAAAGTTTATTACGAAATAAGAAATTATTGCTGCTTGTAAAAAAAATATGTCTTGGAACACGGTTTTATTTAAACAATTCTTTTTACTATTTATTTTATTTTTGTAAGACAAATTAACAATTTTTTTGTCATAGTTCATAAAGATCCTTTATACTACAAACATTTAATTTTTATTGGATTCATTTAATGTTTAATTTTTTATTTCTAATTACTTGTTTGATAATATTTATAGTTTATTGTAGGTAGGATGACTTGTGGGAGTGAAACTTGGACTTGTAAGAAAAATAATAAAAGTTGCTGTTGAGATGCGTGCACGAAGAAAACATTGTGTGTATCAAACGACACAGGCACTTATTTAGCCTAGTGTTTGAGGGTATATGGATACCTATGACTTCGGTCATATATTTTCTTTAAAAAAAAAATTAAAAAAATGTCCAAAAAAATGCGTAAAAAAATATGATTTAAAATGTTTTTCTACATGCGGAGATAATGAATGACGAAATAATGACAGAGCGAGTATAAAAGTCAAACGCGCAAAATTTGCGTGAAAGAAGTAGGTTGAGAAAAATTGTGACTGGATCAAGTGGACTAGATTTTGAAAGAGAGTAAAGTTAAAATTATGAATATTAGAAGATTATATATGAGGGGATGTACGAATGTGGAGGAGGCGAAAGTTTTTTGTTTGTATGGGAAAGTATAGTGATTTTATGTTTTTTCCTATCCCGCAAGAAACACGGCGTGATGATATGTTAGGTGAAAAATTCGTATTAATTGGGGTTATTTAAGTTGTTTTTGTATAATCAAAGTCGACTCGGAGCATTTCTACTACTACAAAACAAATTAATATATGCGCTTGCTTGATAATCAGGCTTGATTTATTTTTTCCCATGTGTCTTTTTCAAACATCATAAGTTCTTCAATAATCAAAACTTTGCCTAAAATGGGCAGATTCTTTAAAATCATTTTTGATATTGAGAACTTACGAAAATACTTTCATGATTAATAGCTTTTTAATATTTATCAATAAAGGCTTATTATTTCCAAGTTCATAAATATCTATAAATAAAAACTTTGAAATAAGAGCTTTAGATTAATTTATTCTCGATTAATTAGGTGTTCTGAGAGAGCAGGTGTTAGTAAATAAAATAATAAAATAAATTAATTATACCTATAATGATATTGTCTCCTTGTCACGCTCTTTAATATGTCTGAATTACCAGTTCGGATATAGTTAAAGGAATCTATATGAATGAAAAAAAAAACAATTTGATTTTACGAGTGAGTTAAGAAGCTTGCTGAGTAGTTCTAGGCCTGAATACTAGATCAATAGTGCTGAAAACAACGTTGTCTCCCGGTCACCCCTTCAATATATCTGAAACATACTATCAAATATGTTGAAGATTACCATCCGACTGAATTTACATATTTATCTGTAAAATACATTTTTTAAATGCTTATAACTAATGAAATAAAACATCTCAGAGCTATTGCAAGAAAAACACTGGTGTTCAAGAAATACGCAAAGTAGAAAATATTTCGAGATGAGGTAGAAACCGCAAAATCATATGTGGCAAAGCATGAAATACACGCTAGCGCTGTCGTCTCCCAGCAGACCTCCAAAATACTCGCTATCGCAGTCGTCTCCCAGCAGACCTCCAAAATACACACTATCGCAGTCGTCTCCCAGCAGACCTCCAAAATACACACTAGCGTAGTCGTATCCCAGCAGACCTTCAAAATACACGCTAGCGCAGTCGTCTTCCAGCAGACCTCCAAAACAATGAAAGTATACCTGGGTTATAGCTTAAGATAAAGAATACGTATATTTTTATCCCAACGTACTCGTACATAAAATATGATTGAATGAAATTTATGTTTAAAAAATTGGGAACGTACACCAATTAAAGATGTTTGTTACAAAGTTTAATTATTTACGCTAGAATTTCAGCACGTAATTTGAGATATTGCACATAAAGCAGCTTGAACATAGTGAAATAGTAGACGGAGTGCGGAGTTTATATCCTCATATGTTAACATTTTCAGAATTAATTTTTCCGATTTATTATGACTCCGTGACGGGGTAATGTTCTCCGAATAGTGCAAAATTACGTATAATTACTCTTACCCTTTCGCTTGTGTATACCAGAAAGCAGGGTAGGCTCCTAAAGGCCAAGGTATTTTTTTCCATATGTCAGAAAATGAAAATGTTGTGTTTACTTTGTAGTTTTTTTAGTCCATCAATGTTTATTCTAATTTATAAAACAAAATAACCCAACCGGTTTCAAGGTTTTCACCTCATCAGGGGAGCACAAACTACCCTTGTTTGTGCTCCTCTGATAGGGTTATAGTATTGAAACCGGTAGGATTATTTATTATGTAAAGTGGAATAAACTGTGTTGGACTAAACAAAGTGTTATGTCTTTAAACCTCCACAATGTTAATACCTTAACTATCTTAGTTAAGGCATAAACATTGTGGAGGTCTTTTACTCGTAGCTTGTTTACGCTACATAAATAAGAGTTTGATATATCCATGGTGTATTGTATTGTATTACAACTTTGTAATATATTATTTTAAAAATACCTTAAGTGAAAGCAGACTGGAACCCTATTTAAAATCAGGGTAGTAACTGCTATCGAACTCGCAACCATCAAATTCGAATACAAGCGTTTTATTAAGTAGACCACGGAGGTCGTCAGTGTTGACTGAAGTTGGTTTTTTTATGATTTATTCGATTTTTTTATAATTAATTCAAAATTAATTAATTATTAAATAAATATTCTTGTATTTGTATTTTTTCTCATGGCGTCATCGGTCATAGTCTGACCGTTAGCATTCATGTGTTCGAATCCTGGTTGGTGAATTGTAGGAATGGTATTTTTTTAACTTGTCGTATTTTTCATCGCTATTTAATAAAATATATAAACATATTTTCGTGACCATTCCACTTCCTTTATTTAATTAAAATTTTCATTTTATTGGAAATAAATTAAGAAATTAAGTACCTTAAATAAAACAAAAAGAATTTTTCACATGGAAATTTCAGGTTGTCCAGTATAGACGTTAACTCGACTAAAATGTATTACTGGTGAAATATTGACTATTCTGTTTAACAATAAAAAAGGACCATATTTTTTTTCTTAGAAAAGAACAAAAAAACCAGAGGAATATTTTTTGAAGGCAGAAATGAGAAAGCTTTTTGTAAAATCACCTATTACCCTAAAGGTTCTTGAGGTCTATATCCCCTTAAATTTCTTTTACCTTAGGCACTGTGCACTTAGTGCTTAACGACAAAGACGGTCCTGCCGTGAAACCTTGGTAAATTAACGTGGCCGTAAGTATCAGAGCACAATAGAGCTGGATCTATGACGGCTACTAACATCTCCCCGGCGGAACGGGCTGGAAGAAAAATGAGCGGAGGAAAAATGTGTTCGTTACAGGGTTTACTAACTTGATGTCTTTCGTTCTGCGTCGGCGTCGTGGTCTGAAATTACAAACAAATGTCTCCCCGTTGCCATAAATCGGTTGAATGGTTGCTGTTTGTGACAGTACGCACTGGTATAAAGATGATTTCTTTCAGTTAAATAATTTGTAAAAAGATTTAATTTTTATAAAAAAAAAGAAACTGTTATTGTTGATAATTTTTTTTCCAAAATAATACCGAGTAGGTGCCGGGTATGGTCAGAAAGCAGGAACGTGTACAAATAAAAGAATGATCTGAATGTCCTAGTTATAATGAAAAGGGGGAAAAATAAAGATTTTTAAGTAAGCCTTATTTTCAGCCTGATAAATGATTCATATGTTATATGTTTTTTTTCAACCTTTTTTTACGAACACTAAGTTGGTAAAGAACAAGGCAAATGGCACCCTTCACATAATATACGACTATGCTTTATCAAAAGTGGTAGAAATGGTAATTAGTTATATGGTATTGGCGCCCACCTTGACTATACATAGTTTTAAACTTAGACTGTGGAAAATAACTATAAAGTAAAATAAACGCAATGGAGCTGCGTTCTCCGAGGTAAAATTTTGAAATTCCAATGTCTGGAAAAAGGAATAATAAAAACAGCATAAAGTGGATGTTGTTAGTAGTTTTAAGAAAAAAAAAACGTTAAAATGGTTTGCGCATGTAGAATAAATGAATTACGATAAACTTATTAAACGAATAAACAAATTAGAAGTGCATGGTGTGCGTGGAAGGAATATACTGAAAAAAACATGCGTAATAAAGTGGGTCAGATTACGAAAGAAGTTAACGTGCGAAACACGAATTAATAAAAAAGTATGCTTGACGAGATGTTTTTATGTGTGGAAGAAACGAAAAGAATGCTTGTTGACGGAAAAGAGTAGATATCGTTTTTTTGTCTATTCCACAAGGAACAAGACGTGATCATATGTAATAATGTATAAAGTGCCATCAAACTTTTGCTTCGAAGTTTTTGTTCTCTCCTGATGATGAGGTGAAATCTTTGAAACCGGTAGGGTTATACCATTACAAAAAGTGGAATAAACGGTGTTTGATAAAATAAATTACAACGTCTTTAAATATCCACAATGTTAATGCCTAATAAAATAAATGCATTCTTAACTGAATTCGTAATTACTGTTCTTGTTTTAAAATCACTGAATTCACAATCAAATTATTGCATTTGTTATAAAATTAATATTTTTGGCCTCTAAATTTTTAAAATGTTCTGTATTTTTTTTATAACATTTTTCTCCAAAAATTCTACTTACTTCTGTGTCAAACAAGGTAGAGAAAACATTTTTTTTTTAAAGAATATTTTGCGTCACTGGATATTTTGAAGATTATTACTCACGATTTGTTTACGAGCTTGCATACATTAAATTGAAATCTGAGTGCATTTTCGTATTTCTATATTTTATAAATGTTGTTTTTACCAAAAATTCTGTGTATCTTTTGATATTTGTAAAACGCTGTGATTATTCGTAAACGTATCGTCCCATGAAGCAGAATTTTGAAATACAGTTTCTCGTTGTGAAATAACAACGGTTGACATTGATATACTCGTATAACTTGGGCTACTCTTAGGCGTTATATGGAAAGCGGATCCCTTTGCTTGCGGAATAACACTGAAAAGACTCGTGTAAGAAGACCACCTTGTTATCTGATTCTCGTATTCTTCTCCACGGTAGGTTTTCGTTTGTCCCCTTTTTCCGGTTTTTGGTGCATTAACTCCAACTCACGTCATTTTTATTCCTAGAAGCCTTTCTTTAGAGTCTTTATCCCTCTTGAAGAATTTATTCTTTATTGATAAAGGTTAAGTGAATTTGGGGTTTCGCCGATAATTTCTTTAGGAAAACATATTAATAACATATATAATTCTCGTCGTTTGTACGTCAGTTACCAAAGAAATCTATATTCTTAACATAACTATGTCAGAACATCGTTAATTTTACAATATTTATTTACAGCTGTAACTTCATCATGTTACAGCTGCCAACATCTTTGAAAGAAAACATTATTTGGAAAAAAAGTACATATATTTTTACGAAAAAATTGTCGTCAAAGAAATTTTGAATGGAATTAAAAAATATTTCATCACGACTGGTGGGTTAGGTGGGATTAGTAAAATATAATATAATTATACAGACAAAGTGTGTATTTGATGGCTAAAAGGTTTATATTGACAAATTTAATCTTATAACAATTAACCAACTAGCGTTGGTTAATTGTTATAAGATTATAGATGTCGATGTGAAAATTGACAAATTTGTTTAAAAAACCCTTTAAAAACATGGTGTCGTAATTAGGGATGAATGTGAATTTAAGACTGACGTATTAAGTAGGACGAAGAAGAACGGTCTGAGGTGCTGGTACGTAAAACGAATGTGTGAAAAAATTTCATAAAACAAGTATACAATCCGAATGTGAGTAGAAGGAATAGTAGAGGAAAACCAAGGTAAGTATATTTAAAACAAATTAATGTTATTGTAAAAGAAAAAAAAGTAAAAAAAAAATCTTTGAAGCTTTAAATAGGTGTTTGTGTTTAGAGGAGGTGAGATATGTGTGTTGTGATAGGAAATTCTAGCGCTTTGTCCTCTTTGTCTACCCCAACGTGATGGTATGTTTATATATCATATATGAACCTGATTTTTGCTTGAACCGTTTAACCAATATATCTCTGAGGGTGCTTAACTAATTATAAATAATGATCAAAAAATATATTTTATATTATTAAATTTTTGAATATCGTTTATACTCGTATTTCAGTGTAATTTGTAAATGCAATAGGAAACGTGATAACTTTTTTGTTCATTTCACCTATTTTAAGTCCATACATCTATTTTAAGTCCTCCCATCTTCTCGTATTTTGGTTTATAGTAGTACGAGTATTAAAGTTTGTTTCTTTTCAATATTAATATTTTTTGGTCATTTTATCGGTCTTCCTCCATCGAATTGAAACTGATATTTTTTTACAGTTTACTTAATAAATTGGATCAAGTTAACATTTCATAAGAAATCGAATAAGAGGGGGTGTAATGGAGATGGTGTGAATTACTATTCTGTGATGGCTACCCCCTAACAAGGGTGCGTCTCACAAGGTGTTATACAATCAGTCTGTTTACTTTCTTAGGTCTAAACTATCTGAGATTTATGGGTATGGATTATATACACGCAGAAGGAAATATTACATTGTTAAGCTTAACTTGTTGTTTTCAGATTTGATTTGAATACGAGTTTATAAGATACGTATAAAAAAAATTTTGGAAACTAATCAGCGATTTTAAATTCATATTACTTTAGATAAAAACATTACTCATCTGATTCACCCATCTGAAAACAATATGTAACTTTAAAATGTTTTCAGCAATGGCTTTAAACTGGCAACATTTGGCGTTTATAAAATGTACAAAGTTCACTTGATATTTTTTTAAATAATAAAAATGCAGAAAATTTTAATGTTAAATGTTACTAAGCAAAGTTTCTACATGCTTTATAGTTTATTTTACGAAAAGCTTGTTTCATCTTCTTTTCTCGTTGGTTGGTAACCTATTGTCATGCATAATATAGTCGTCAGGTTGATCTGTAAACTGCTAAAGTATAATACACTACAATATAACATGAATATGCCATATAAACGAGCTACGCGAGTTTTGCCAAACCATCATTTAGCGTGATTGACAGGCTTATAGTAGTGATAGAATCAGAGCAAATATAGAATCACATGACAATGGTTAAGATATTAGTTAAAACATTAATTGAAAATATTTTACAAATATGATCAGGGTACTTGACGTTGGTGTCATGGCAGATGAATTTTCTGTAGCATAAATAGAAAAGGGCTTCAGTACCTATATTTAAATTATTGTATAAATTTTCATAATATTTCACAATTTGTGATGACATCAAAGTCGTGTAACTGTTTAAATACCATAAATACTCTTATTGTAATTTATTTTTATCAAACTCTGTTGATTCCACTTTTTTGTGATGGTATAACCCTACCGGTTTCAAGGCTTTCACCTCATCTTCAGGGGAGCGCAAACAAGACTAAACGCTGCTCGAACTGGTACCGATATACACGCTTCAACGGTTGGAAGCTTGGGGGTGATGGAGGCACGGGACTACTTCGGCCAAGAGCGGAGAGATTTTTGGGAAATAACTGTTCAACGGATGTTCCGATCGGTATACTGACTTAGAAATTTCTAGGGCCTCCAATCTGTGCAACCTATTTCCATTACCACTGATATGTAAGAATTTGGCATCATCGATAGAAAAAGTATGATTCTCACGGTAACAATGATTAGCCATTTCAGAATAAATTAGAGGATTTGTTAAGGCGGATTTGTGTTCACGAAATCTCTTTTCAAAAGATCTTCCTGTCTTTCCTAGATAGAAATTATCACAGTCAGCACATAAAAGTTTATACACAACACTGTTGCTAAGTATTCCATTTTTGCCTTTCCCATTAAATAAGAGTTTCCGGAGATAAAAATTAGTGTAAAAAGCTGGCTTAATGTGACTTGGAATATTTTTGGTTATTTCATATGATATGTTTTTTTATAAATAGGACTTTGCTCCATTTATAGGTATGCTTATAGGTGTCGTTAAATATATAATCTTTTATAAGTTTCTTTTTTGTTTGTCCCGTGCCTCCCTCACCCCCCAGCTTCCAACCGTTGAAGCGTGTACGAGTATATCGGTACCAGTTCGAACAACATTTAGTCTTGTTTGCGCTCCCCTGAAGATGAGGTGAAAGCGTTGAAACCGGTAGGGTTATACCGTCACAAAAAAGGTGAATAAACAGTGTTTGATAAAAATAAATTACAATGTCTTTCAACCTCCACAACGTTAATGCCTTAACTATAAACAACATATAAATACTTTTAAATAAAAATCGAACAATTTAAAGATATTTTGAAAGTCTTCACATGTGTGTGTGTGTGAGAGTAAATGACTGATGCGAGTGTAGAGGGTATTGTGTTGTATTACACTTTCGTTGTATACAGTACAACCTGGCGAGCTTATTGCCATATGGCTCTTCCCACCAACCATACATGTGTTAAAGTGGCCTTATGTGAAATTCAGACTAGTATATTTTAAAAAAAAATCTGGGTTCCAGCGGGATTTGAACCCGCAATCTCCGGCTTGGGATATAGATGTCTTGCCAACTAGGCCACAGAGGTCGTCGTTGAGGGTGTACTGAAAAGTTGTTGAACATGATTTTAATGTGGTTGTTAAGGTGTATTTATAAATTTAAATATTTCGATTTAGAATTTGGCGGGTATATTGCCAAAAGGACAAAAACTCTTCCAACCAACAAGAAAATTTGTTTAAGAATTTGCTTTCGTTGTTGAACAGAATATTCACATTTGGGCATAAAACAATGAATATAAAATTTTAAAAGAAATAATTCTGGATTTAAAAGAATAAATTATTTTTTTGATGATTTAAATATAATAATTTCATGTGCGATTAGGAAAACGGAGGGGGTATTGAAAAGAAGGATTATGGGGGAACCAGGAAACACGCTACGTTATGCAAGGGATATATGATGTTTTTGAATCACTGTTAAAAACATGCTAACAACGAAGGAAATATTATTTTAGATGGCAGCTGGTTATAGAGCCTGAAGAACAGTGAAGAATGACGTGTACATGAAGAGATTATAAAGGGGCTGGAATTATGTACATGATAGCTTGGGATTAAATTATGTGTTAGGGTGTAAATGCAGAGTATGAATGTTTTAGCTGAGTTTTTTAATAAATGAAATTTTAAGGACAGATATATGAAATTTTTGATTAAGGAATGAGATCTCTTTGTCATACATCTAGCCTAGTGAAGTGGATCTTTATATACACAAAATAGTGTTTTTTTTCATTAATATGTACTGGTACTCTACAAACCAAGATTTTTTTATTTATTATATATGATAAAGAAATCTTTAACACAATTATTTGTCAAAGACTATCCCAATACAAATTTATATCTTAAGAACTAATCTAATGTAGATATTATAACTATGAACTAACTTAATTTTGATTCCTTACATATCATTTTATTTTTAACAATCTTAATATTTGTTTCTTAATAAATAGTTAACACTACGAACTAATTATAACTAGATATCAACCCTTACAACTAATTATTTTAACACTCATTATTTAGGACGTATATGTCCACTCGTTCAGTACTTGAATTATAAATAGTAAAAAAATATACTTTGATTTTGTTATACTTCAGTCCAAAACCACAAATCATTAATCAGTCGTCACATTGTATAGTATGAAATGTTTAAAACAATACAAAATAGCCTTAATTTCCTCAAAAAAAGCAACAGGTTGTTGTTAACAAGGATATTTGAAGAGTCTTAAAAGTTTGTTTATGTTAAAAACCTTCGCAAACATCCCGAAACGAAGTATTTATTACCTTTTGGTACAATTTTATATCCATTCTTGGTACACAATATTTCTGACCCAAAAAGCGAATCCTCATTCAACAAAACCGTTGAAAGTCCTGTTGACTCAACACGCCTGTTTACATTTCTTGAAATGCGTGTGTACTCAAGCAAGCTTATCTCTCTTTGGGTTCATTTTGTTGAAGTGCGTTGACTATTATGAATAAATTCTTTACCCTCGGCATCAGGGTTTATATGAAATACACGTAGAATGTTATAACATAAATCTACCGTCTTGTAAAATTTGAAAGAGATTTGGGATTAATTCTATGGTTAGCGACGGCGTTAACGGTGCGAAAAAAGTAAGTTAGTTTCTATTTGATGGCAAGTGAAAACTTGATTGGGTTATTTATGGATATTTTACTAATTCATTGACATCTTGATAGCAACAATCTGTGTTAATTTTGACTACTCCAGAATCAAAACAACTAAGGCCATGCATTGGTCAAAGAATAAAGTATAAGAGTTATAAATAGAAGCAGCAAGCTTCCAGTCCAAGGTGAATACATAGCAAACACGATAGACATATATTATTCATAGTTAATGCATTAACATTGTGGAGGTTTAAAGACATTGTAATTTGTTTTATCAAACACTATTTATTCCACTTTATGTAACGGTATAACCGGTATATGTAGGGTTATACTGTTACATAAAGAGGAATAAACGGTGCTTGAAAAACCAATTCCAATGATAGACATATTACTGTCAATCAGTAAACGAAGTAAATTTTGGCGTTTCGATTCGATTTACGTTAGAACTCAAATTATTTAAGTGGTTTTAGTCTGGTTTTCACATGGATAAATGTTTATAACCAGTGATGAGTTTAGTAGAAGGTATAATAAAAAATGGGTGATCAGGGTACTTAACATTGGTGCCACCGGAGATGACAATGTAAACTAATTTGTGATAGGCGTATTCTGTAGCATAAAAGGTAAGATGCTTCAGTACTTTAAGCTTGTCTGCGCCTTCTTTCTCTTTTGCGTTCCAGATTATTAGCAACAGTTCCACGCCATTTGGCTCTTTTTACTGCTGTTTACTCCCAGTTGTGCTAAGCATTAACGTTTTAACCGTTTCATGCACTACGTCTTTATATTTCATGCGCGTACGACCGTACCTACTTCTGCCTTTCGTTAGATTGTCAAAGAGGACATATCTACTCTTTACTCAGATACCAGAAACAGTTTGCTCTTCTCTAAACTTTATCATTTGATATTCTATGATACCATTGAATTTTCATTATTTACTTGACGTGCCTCTTATGATACTTCGTCGAGTACCCTCGTATAATTACAGCTTTATGGAGTGCTGTTTTAGTGTTAAATTGTGATTATGAGGCACTCTCCCAAGACGAGCCCAAAACGCCCGGAAAGTTGCGCTCAGTCTATTCTGAATCTCGTCATCTATGTTTGCTTTGTTTTTCAAAATGCTACATGATGAATTAAAATGCAGCATTGATTCTATGATATTTAAATTGAGGTTATCGTTGGATTGAATCTTGCTCTTAGAAACATTTAATTTAAGACTAAAAGATTCATAGGTCCACATACAGGTATTCAATATTAGTTTCCAGATCTTCAGTAGAATGAGTAATTAGACCGCGGCCATACTTAAGGTAAGTGACATGTCGTTTTTAAGTTTTTGCATACGGCTTATTTACCATACATCTGATGGATTAGTAGATTGCCGCGTGGTAAAACACCCACTTGGTTGTACTCTATACGACCCAAGTCGATCACTCAACGATCTAAACGGGCCAGGTCGTAAAAAAATACTTCAAGATATACGTAGTGCTTGAGTGGGTATTTATTTTGAGTCTGTCCTCCCTTCTCATTTTCGACCCGCCAACTCGCTGTCGTTTTTTACGTTTCCTGTTAACTAGGTATGATTTGTGTGGTGAGAATCCACCATTAGAAACGGATTTTCTGTCAAGTTTAGACAGCTCAAGATTGTAGTGTCAATGTCAAAATTTGTTCTCGTAAATATTTTCCGAAAGATTTACTTTTATATTTTCTTCCCATTTTAAATAGATTTTTAAAAAACATAAACGTGTATCATATTGGGTTAATTTAATAAGTCTATAATTTAATATAAATAAAAATATCAATATATTTTTAATCCTGTTCTTTACATTCCTTCCACAGCAAATTTCGTTAATCACATGAATGAATTTTCGACAAAATAAATCTGTTTGCTAACGATCGTAATTTAAACGGGAAAAACATGTTTTATTTGCAGTAAAGGATTTGACAGAAAACCTCTGTACCAAAACAAAATATTGCCTCTCACCTAGTAAGTCTCGTTTCACTGTTATTGTAATTTGCTAGCATTTTATTTTGCTTTTGAGTTTTTCGGAATGTAAATCAGTTTTTTGGCATTATCTAAAATAAAAGTACAGCCTTTTAAAACTCATAGATTCATATGAGGTCTGGTTATTCCTAAATACTTTTGGATTTTTTTTTCTTACTCTTATCAAGTAACGGGAAAGCATACTGTAAAGGGAGCTAAAATAATATACATAACGCGACTATTTTCTAAAATTATTACGCAATATAACATCAGTTGTTCTTGCACCCGTATGTAACACAAAATGTTTTCACAGTTAGGGTTTAACAGGTATTTTGTTTGTTTTAGGTAATTCATCCTACTTAGAATGCTTTGTTAGTTATTATTTCGTTAGTTAATCCCCACTAAAAGTACTTTGTTAGTTATTATCTTATAGACAACCCTTTTTTCAACAACTATCACTTCTTGTTTTGAATTTAAAAACATAAACAATGACAAATAATTTATTTATTAGAAAATATAACTTTACAGTTGAGCAGAAAGATATGAATATTAAAAAGTGACTGTAGTTTAAAATAAGTAAGAATCCTAGATTATTCTAACATTTATGATATTAACACTCAATTATTAGATTAAAATTTAATCTCACTCATTTTCTAAGTAAATACAGAAAGTTTTTTGTCAATAAGGTACGAGTACATACTCTGTTCTGAGTTTCGTTTCTTTCAAACTCCACATTACTTAAGACTTTCCGGTTTAGCTATTCTTTCATCACCTATCCGTTCAACAAGTGCAAACTTCAAACTACTTAAGATTTTCCGGTTTAGCTATTCTTTCATCGCCTATCCGTTGAACAAGTGCAAATTCCAAATTACTTAAAATTTTCCGGTTTAGCTATTCTTTCATCACCTATCCGTTCAACAAGTGCAAACTGCTTCAACTTTATTTTATTTCATCCTGCTTAACATATCAGTTTTCAGCTCACATTTATCCTGAATGATTACAGTTATTATTCAGTTTAACATCAACATACTACATTTTCATCTCAATGCACGTTTTTCCTCCTCATTTACTCAGCTCGTTTCATTAAATTTCCATATTCACGTTTCACTTCCATACATCAATGTAAACTTAACAATAAAAAAATTGTGGCAAATGTTTCACCTCAAAAATGGGATACTATTAATATAAGAGTTCAATGCATGAACCTAGAACTTAAATTCAGAAAATTTCAGTCGCTATCCTATAATCACTGTATTTATTAAAATCTGAGATTTGCTACGATTTTAACCCTACCTGTCCTGTGATGTGTAACTAGTACACATTACTTCTAAAAACTTAAATATCTCTGTAAATATAATAAATACTGGGTTCAGATTTTAGATATTCTTCCGTTATAGATTTACGCATTGAATGAAAAAATAATATTAATAATAATTGGCCACATCAGAGATATTTTGTGAAAATCGGGAATAAATTCACCAATACAATCAAACATGTGCCAGTGTGTGATGTAGGTATATTCATTCTAAAAAACCGCTATGGGTGAGGAAGCGACGCTATTCACGTCTCACTCTCACTTTAATTCGGTATATGCGATTGGCTATGGATTGGCTATGGATGTTCTTATTTTTCCGATTTTAAAACGCTTATTTTTACATGTGTATTGAATACACAGCACCGGAATGGGCGGTTTTTTTAGCACAGTAAGAGAAAGGTTAATGTAACGAAGGCGAAACATTTTTGCCAAGCTTGCATCAGCGTCTACAGCGCGCAACTTTATTTGGCTGGGAACGTTTTTTTAATTGGGGAATACTTGAGTCCTTTTGACAAAAGGTCCAGTTCTTCATCACTAAAATTATGGTTCAATAGGTTAACTTCTTTTCTGCGAATTTTTAAAATCTTTCCTTGTGTCGCTAGTGTTAGATGTTCCGTTAGTCATATTTTAATTTATTTAGTTTTTATCGAGAGTTTTTTTTTTGGATCCATGTGCATTGACAGATTGATACACTTAACCGTTAAAAAGGTTCCACTCAACTGAATGCAAACAATGAATGAGTTCTGAATATAAAAGTTCAATTTAATTTTGTGAGATATTCTTTTGTAAATGACTTTTATTTCCATATCGAACCATGTTTTTTTAACACTTTTCACAGATTCTTGTCCTAGTTTTGTTTAATATCAGTATAAATATTTATGTATCTAGGAATAAGAATATCACATATTTAACGACACCTATAAGCATACCTATAAATGGAGCAAAGCCCTATTTATAAAAAAAACATATCATACAAAATAGTAAAACAAGTCTCATACAGCCAGCTTTTAACACGAATTTTAATCTCCGGAAACTCTTATTTAACGGGAAAGGTCAAAATGAAATGCTTAGCAACAGTGGTGTGTATGAACTTTTATGTGCTGACTGCGATAATGCATATATAGGAAAGACAGGAAGATCACTTTAAAAGAGATTTCGTGAACACGAATCCGCCTTAACAAACTCTCTAATTAATTGTGAAATGGCTAATCATTGTCACCGTGAAAACTATACATTTTCCATCAATGATGCTAAATTTGTACATATCAGAAGTAACGGAAATAAACTGGACAGATTAGAGGCCCTAGAAATTTCTAAGTAAGTGCATCGGGGTGAACACATATATTCCTAGAATCTCGCCGCTGCTCGCTGAGGTTACCTCCTCCCTCCCTCCACCCACAGTCACCAACCCGAATGTTCACCGTTAGAAGCGTGTATGTCGGTACCAGTTCGAACAGAATTCTGTCTTGTTTGGTCTCCCCTGATGATGAGGTGAAACCGGTAGGATTATACCATTACAAAAAAGTGGAATGAACAGTGGTTTATAAAACAAATTACAATGCTTTTTAGCCTTCACGATGTTAATGCCTTCACTATAAACAATATAGAATGTATGAACATTGAAGACAAGTTTTTTTTTTTAAGGTGTCGTCTTCTATCGAAGGTTGGCCACGATGATGGCTATCCTTATATTATTTTCTACAACCGGGAACAACTCAATAGAACTGTAAATAAATATTCAATATAAAACTATATTTGGTTAAATACTACAAAAATTAGTTCTTCCCGATAATATTTTTTTCGAAATATTTCACGTCCTGGAAAAGTGAGATTTTTAGCTGTTCTATGATATTTAAGTCTTTGAAAAAATGTACGTCACACAATATAATAGACCCAAATGCAAAGTCCGAACTTAACAGTAAATAACATACTAGATTTTATTTTTTTATTGCAGAAATTAGAATTTAATATAAAATATTAGACATTTTTTTCGTAGTTTTCTTAAATCACATTGTTTCATCACCTCGCTTTAAAGTCTAGTGTATATGAGGTCTGTTTCTTAATACAATCAAAGGTAATCTATTTGGGCTTATGTCTTAAAGACGTATCTTTTCAAAGTTGGGTTAAACTCATCTCTACTGGAATTTTGAATGGATTAAATTCTTCATAAATATCATCAGGCGATTGCTAAGTATAGTAGGCCATTGCAAGGTTTATAAAGCCAATATTTTTTCAATATGTTACATGATATAAGAACCGTTTTCTAAGATTCATTAAGTGTAGTTAGAGAAAATAATTCATATCTCAAAACTGGTAGAACGTCGTTTGAATCTTTTTTTGCGTATTATATACGTTTATTTAATGTAGGAGAGAAAAGTCAGTTATGTTTTAGAACCATTTATTTTAATGAGATTACTAACTTTTATTGATCTAAAAAGTTTTGATATTTGAAAGTCAAAATATCGAGAGTCGTAAGTTTTTATGATACTTTAAGGAAAAGACTAAGTTGTCTTTAACAAATCTGACTGAATTCGGAGAAAATGTTTTGATATATAAATATTTATAAGATTACGAAGAGAGACGTAAAATCAAACTTTAAGTAATGTTTACAAAAATCTTTACTTTTCTTTGGTGTTGTCATCTCAAAAATATGGAAATGATCAATTCCTTACTTTGACAACTTCTTGATGATATTTTAAAATATTTAATATTCTTATTAATTATTTTATTAAGTTGAAGATTATTGTATAAAGTAATCTTGGAAATTGATGTCATTTTGAGATTACAAATTTAATAGAAAAAAAATATAACTGTTCTCTGATAATACATTATGGGTTCATCACGAGTAATTTGACTGATTATATATAATACTTTTAGCAACATTTATATACTATGCGTATCCAGAAACTAAGTGTACTGAGGCTCTCACGACCGGATGGATTTTATTTTCGACATGTTGGTTACACTTCCGTGTAGCCTGACCCTTCCCCTCCACAACGAGACCGGTTCGAGGTCAGTATGTTGAGAAGTGTCGACGCGACAACACGTTTCGTGAAAAATGTCAATCCAATCTCCCGCCCAGTGCGAAATACGCGGCGTCACCGTTATCTCGTTTGGAAGGGAAAACCTCCGGTTGAGGTTTATAATGAGGTGAAAACTGCATATGGTGATAAAGCTATGAATCGGACGAGTGTGTACAAGTGGTGTCGCGAGTTTAAAAACGGTCGTACGTCTGTGTATGATGATCAGAGGAGCGGAAGACCTTCAATTGTGACTGATGAAATTGTGGAAAAAATCGAAAATGCGCTCCGTGACGATCGCAGATTGACTGTGGATGAACTTTCTGCGATGTTTACGCAAATCTCCAGATCTCTACTACACGAAACCATCACAGAAACCCTCGGATATCGGAAACTGTCCGCGAGGTGGGTCCCAAAACAGCTGACAGACCAACACAAGAATCGAGTGGAGGCCGGGCAAGAGTTTTTGAGGCGCTGCAAACTCCATGGAGATGAATTTCTCCGCTCCATCGTTACTGGAGATGAAACTTGGGCTGCACACTACACGTCTGAAACCAAAAGGCAGTCTCAACAGTGGCGTCACACCTCTTCACCCTCCGCCAAAAAGTTCAAAACCACAATTTCAGCCAAGAAAATCATGGCATCCGTGTTTTGGGACTGTCAAGGCATAATTTTAATTGAATATATGCCTCAAGCGGAGACCACCAACTCTGTAAGATACTGTGAGACCCTAAAAAAATTGCGGAGGGCGATTCAGAACAAGAGGAGAGGCATGCTGACAAAGGGAGTCTGCCCGCTGCACGACAATGCCACACCACACACGGCCAACGCCACGAAGGAACTGCTCGCCTCGTTTAAATGGGATGCCCTGAACCATCCCGCGCATTCCCCTGACCTAGCACCTTCAGATTACTATCTTTTTACCTCCCTGAAGCTGCACATGGGTGGAAAAAGGTTTTCAACCGACGAGGAGGTAAAGGAGGAGGTGGAGAAGTGGACGGAGGGGTTGGCGGTAAACTACTTCGAGGAAGGCATCAAAAAGTTGATACCCCGCTTCACCACCTACATTGAGAGGAATGGCGACTATGTCGAAAAATAGCTTACATATGTACTACGGTAACCACGTAATTTTTTTGTTTAAATAAAAAACATTGTAACCTACAAAAATTCAGTACACTTACTTTCTAGATATGCCTCGTATATAATACTTTTAGCAACATTTATTTAAAATAGAGTTCTTGGTGCATAAATGATATTCTTTTGAGAAAAGTTGGTCAAGTTAAAACTACTCAATACGATCTTGAAGTCGTTGGCAAATTGCCAAAATTTATGTTGTAGTAAAATATTTTAGTACACTCTGTAGAAAATAATACATTTTTTACTCTTAACTAACAAAATTGAAACTGTCAAAAAAATAGGCTTCAATTGATTCCAGTCCGAAAATATTACCCAAATAGAATATTTTTTCATATTTCGCAATCAGTAATCAATTGGCGAAGCTCAGTCAATTCATTGGATATAAATATGATATGCATTTTTATGTTTTCTTGCTTTAATTTATCGCATCATTGATCTCTATAGAACGCTTTAATAAACATCATTCATTTTTAAGATATTTCATATAATAAGGTAAAGATAAACATGCAAACCCTGTTATTCCACTTAATGTAACGGTATAATCCTACTAGTTTTAAGGTTTTCACCACATTATCACTGGAGCACAAAAAAATATCAAATTGTGTTTGAACTGGTACTGACATACACGTTTCTAACGACAAAAAAATCGGGCGGTAATTGTGGGTAAGAAAGGCAAGAGACAACTTCAACAAGCATCGGAGAGATCTAAGGAATGAATGTATTTGTTTGATGTTCATCTCAATGCTCTTACTGGGATATTTCTGGGTACTCGAATTTATTTCCGTTACTACTGATACGCAAGAATTTGGCATCATCGATAGAAAATGTGTGATTTTCACGATGACAATGATTATCCATTTCAGAATAAATAAAAAGATTCGTTAAGGTGGATTTGTGTTCCCAAAGTCTCTTTTCAAAAGATCTTCCTGTCTTTCCTATATATAAATTATCGCAGTATTATGTTAGCATGAATGCTAACCACTAGTTAACGGCCGCCGACCGACATTTAAAATTATATTGTCGTCCAAAATCAACTACTAATGAAATTGTTATTTAGTTATATAAAATATTTGAGTACAATCTAACCAGAAAATTCCAATTTATAACACGCAAGCCATTTTGAAGAGTATTTATTAGAATACGAACTTATTTTGTTCTTAAAGGCTGTGAATTATGCTTTCTTTTTTAGATTATATTTCGAACATTACCCACTAATACAACATACCTCTGCTTTGTCGACCTCACTAAGGCATTTGATAGAGTTAGACTGGAAGATGTGATAAAAATACTTAGTGAATGGAATGTCCCCTCGAACTTAATAAAGATCATACAAGGATTAAATACTAATAGCTACATCAGGATTAAAATAGAGAGTGACCTGACAAATGTCGTCCCTACTCCGATTGGAATCAGACAAGGGGATAGCTTAAGCCTGTTCCTCTTCAATCTAATAATGGACAAACTAATTGAGGAAGTTGCAGACATGGACATAGGATACAGACTGGGAGACAAAAAAGTCAGCATTGTATGTTACGCAGACGATGCAGTACTCCCCGCAGAATCTGAAGATGATCTCCAAAGGATATTATATGGACTTCAACAAACCTCACTAAAATATAACATGTTGATATCCACGGACAAAACGATGAGCCTCACAATATCTAAGACCCCGGTGAGATGCAAACTAGCAGTGAATAACAAAATAATAGAGCAAGTGATGGAGTTTAGGTATCTTAGAGTGAGCACCAGTAGCTATGAAAATTTGTATGATGAAACCTTGAGACAGGTCAATAAGGCGGATGCAATATCGGGATGCCTAAGAACACCGGCGTGGAATAATAAACACATGATAATAGAAAGTAAAGTCAGAATATACAAGATATGTGTGAGACCGATAGCCACCTACGGAATAGAGACCAGAGCAGACACATCTAGAACAAAATCTCTCCTGAGAACTTCGGAAATGAAAACACTGAGATGTATAACCGGAAACACACCAAGAGATAAAATCAGATGCACCGAAATAAGGAGAAAGTGTAGTACGGAAGACATCGTCAGGTGGGACAGACAACGAATGCGATACTGGAACGAATATGTAAACAGAATGCAAGACGACAGACTTCCACGTGTATTCAAAGGAACCCTCCGAAGAGATGGCGTGACAGCTGGCAATCCACGTCACAAGAAGGGGAACAAGCGGAATAAACAGATCATGATCTATAGGAAGAGGAAGAAGAAGAAGAACACCTACTAATGTTACTAAGAGTAACCTAAAATAGTTCATTTGTTCAATTTCGTCTAAAGTTTCTCTATCATAATCATCGGTGTTACAATTCCATTTAGATCTACGCCTCCTCCAAAATTATTTTCCACCAATCTCAATTCTGGACAATCCGTCACCGGTTCCTAAGTTGAAGAACTGACATGCCCCTGCATAGGTTATACTCTCATTTGAATCTTGAACTGTCAACCTTCTTCAAGATTGCTATTGACGAGGTTTCTTAAGTGTATGGATATATTGTACAATACTCTAGACGCAGCTCAATAACCCTCATTTAATAATATTCCTACGGCTCCCTCGTGCGAAATTATTCGTAAAGGTTTTGCTTACGTTGTTTGTGCAACGCATATATTTTATACAGTATAATATGGTGGGTTTGTTGGCATGTGACAATTTCTTCCAACCAACTATCAAAATATTAAAAAGGCCTTTGTAAAAAATAGACTGGAATTCTAATTGAAAATCATCCTACTAATGAGGCCACGAATATTATATTGCATTAAAAATAAAAATAAAACCTTTTTATTGTATAAACATATATTTTTTTTAGCCTAAGTATTTATCTAGCAATTTTCAGCTGATGACATTAATTTCATCTAAAACAAATTGAAACATTTTCACACAAATCCATCTTCTAATTTCGAGGTGTGAATTTCATTCCATCGCTTTGGGTCGTAGTTTGATTGAAAAATCCTTTCCTCTTTTCTCATGGGATCTCTTATGGGTGTTTCTATTTTTATTCCGGCTCGTTTTACTGAGTATCGTTAAGATTTTTTTAAAGGCAAACCATAGAGGAGCGGTAACCGTTGGTCTTTTGGATATTTATTTAAGGTAGTAAGGAGGAAACCCTCCATATTTTGGAATGCTCCCAGCAAGTGAAAGAGGAAAACGATTTCCTGTTCGGCATTTTCCGCAAAGTCCCTCGTAAATAAGACATGTATACCGAAGATAAAAATATCGAATCATGGCATGGCTTTTATTCATGACTACTCTCATAGGTAATTGGAAGATTTATTTAAGGTTTATCTTTTAAAACATAGTTTTTGATCATTTGTTTGCTTAGATATATGTGTAAACCCCAATATGAAAACAAAAACAAAGATTTCGTAAATTGAATCGGACAAGATAAGGACTTCAAGTGATACCATTCAAGGATAAAAGTTTAGACTCGAATACAAATTCAAATTAAATAATAGTGAAAAAAGTTATAAAAATCATAAGGCAGCCATAATATCTGGTTGTTTAACAAATGTGATCTGAAAAAACATAAATATGCAAATTAAAAAGAAAAATTGAATATAACACATCGATCAATAAGTCCTGGGACTAACTACTAAAACAACATTTGTTTCCCAAAATTCTTCTTTATTCATCAACATAATCTCCTTCAAGAGCGATACATTCATTCCAAGGCTTTCCTAACTTTTCTATGCCAGCCGTGTAGAACGATTTATCTTTGGTTTCAAAATAGGCGTTAGTTTCGGCAATCACTTCTTCATTGGAGCCAAATCTCTTTCCCTGGAGCATCTTTTTGAGGTGTGCGAACAGCCAATAGTTGCTGGAGGCCAAATCTGGAGAATACGGTGGGTGCAGAAGCAATTTGAAGTTCAACTCATGCAATTTGGCCATCGGTACCATCGACTTGTGACACGGTGCATTGTCTTGATGAAAGAGAACTTTTTTCTTCTTCATATGGGGCCGTTTTTTTGCAATTTCTGCCTTCAAATGCTCCAATAACGCTATGTCATATTTGGTATTGATGGTTTTCCCCTTTTCAAGGTTACCGATGAGTATTATACCATGCGCATCCCAAAATACGGAGGCCATAACCTTTCCGGCCGACTGTTGAGTTTTTGGTCGCTTCGGACGACTTTCACCGGCTGCTCTCCACTCAGCTGACTGCCGACTTGATTCCGAAGTATAGTGGTGGATCCAAATTTCGTCCCAATTTTCACATACCGAGACAAAAACTTCTGTTTATTTTGCGTAAACAGTATCAAACAGCGCTCTGAATCATCAATGCGTTGTTGTTTCTGTTCCTTTGTGAGCAAACGCGGCACCCATTTCGAAAAAAGCTTTTTGATGACCAAATGTTCATGCAAAATAGTGTAAACACTACCAAATGATATCTTCAGGATGTCAGCTATCTCACGCAACTTTGTTTTGCGATTTTCCATCACGATTTTGAGTTTTTTTTTATGTTTTCTGGTGTAACATCCTCATTTGGACGACCAGAGCGTTCAACATCATTTGTGTCTGTACGACCGCGTTTGAAAAGAGCATACCACCAACAAATTGTTGTTTTTGACGGAGCAGAGCCCGTATAACACTTTTACCCATTAAAAAGAAATGTTTTATCAACACATGAAATTCGTTTCTTTCCATTGTTTTGAAAATAGCAAAAGTAGCGTAACTAAAACCACTGTAACTCAATGACACAATGTTGGAAAACCATGAAAGTCTGACACGTAACTTCTAAAGGTTGGTACTAACTAAAAATGGTATGGATTTGTTATAAGAGGCGCCATCTGTTGGTTAGTCTCGGGGCTTATTGATCGATGTATTATAAGACCTGTGTCAGACCAATTATGTTGAAACTAGAGCCGGCACAACTAGTACGAAGAGTCTACTTCAAACATCCAAGATGAGAATATTATAAACCATCGCAGGAAAATCTCTTAGAGATGATTGAGATTCAGAGGGTCAGAAACTCTTATATTAAACAAGCCTCCAACACAAAGGATACAATCAGATGGAGCAGGAAAAGAAAACCATACTGGCGTGACCATGTAGCTAGGATGGGTAGTGACAGAATCCCATACATAGCGGCACACGAGATCACTGCAGGACACTGTACGGCATGCAAAGGAGGCTGCCGAAGTGGTGGAGAAATAATAGATCCATAATTTATATCAAGAAGAGTAAGACGAATAAATACGCCAAATGCCTCGCCTTGACAAGACGATAAAATAAAATAAGGAAATATCAACAAGGCAATTCCAAAAATTGTTCTTCATCAATTATATATGAATGAGCTGTCCTGTCTGGATCAGATCAAATCACACTACCGAGACGTGACTAGTGTGATTTGATTATTTTAACACGGACTGCCTTAAACCAACCCCAGTAAATAAGCTACATACATATTCTCACCGGAATTGCTACTTAAAAAAAAACAGGAAATACATTAGAAGTAATTCTGAGAGATCCAACAGCCAAACTTAAAGCAAGAAATTCAGCAAAATGTTGAGTATTTTACACGCCACTGCCTCATAACTTCTAAGTCTCTTTTTTATATATACGAGTATATTTCTGGTGAGAAGTAAAAACTTATAAACTCAGAAGACGATTGTGACAGCAACCACTTTAATTTTATAACACATTTTGTCTTAATTTACCCAACAGTAGTTTTACGAGTATATCTATTCAAATTGTATCGGTACATTAAAATGATACTTTTCTAGAATATTTCATCTTATATACATAAATACATGACATGATGACCTCTGTGAACTATTGTTAAGACACCTATCTTTTGATCCTCCTTGATACCCCATGTATTTGATTCGCATTGGTATCAATTTATTTAAAAAAATCTTTAGTCTATTTTATTTAATTAAGTCTAGTTTAAAGAGACTGCTACTTGGCAATAAACTCGCCATGTTGTTCCGTGTACAATGAAATCATAATATAATTCAATCTATATCTGGGGTCAATTTTCATTCAACGTGCAGATTCAATATATCATAATTTATACATATTAATGTCCTTAAAACCGCGTTTAACGTTTGTTTAGCAATTGCAAAAAAATACTCAATGTCTTATTTTCAGTCATTGTAAAAAAACATATTTTTCAAAAGTTGCGAACAAATTTTTGAACTTTAAAATTGTTTTTTCATTAATATTTTACAAGAAAAACGACAACATCCATAGCTTTAATGGTAAGACGGCTCTATTTCAACCCGATTACGGGTTTGATTCCCGTTCCCGTCCAGATTTTTTAAATATAGTTCCAGTCTGGTTTTCACTAGAGGCTTGTTTGAATACTTTCTAGTAGGTCATATAAAAAAAACTGGGATCAAAATAATATTCTCGATAAAATTATTTACACACATTACTCCTAGGTGAAATATATATACAAAATAAAAATGAAAGGTCAGACCGATAAATTTTCCCCTAATTAGACGTGAGGGTGTTTTCATTAAGAAATACACGAGGAGAGAATAAAATGAGGAATTAGAGAAATCTTTTAAGTAAGTGAACACTTCACGATCCCTGATGACCTCAGTTGCATTGTTGGTAAAACGTTTGACATCCACCCAGGGATTTCCGGTTCGATTTCAGATGGTAACGAAAAAAAATAACAAAAGGACCCTCTGCCTGGTAAAAGAGTTCAGCTTGGTAACCATACTCGCACATTATTATTGGTAATTCGTTCAGTGATGAACCGCGGGTTCCGTGCATACTCCAGTGTTCTGAATCCATAAACTGGATTAATGAGGCAGAAAATAATGTTTTCTACCGAACGCAACCTTCAATATTTCCTAATCGCCAATTAAGATACATTGGAGTATATATTACACATGAAAAAAAAACACATTGCTGACTAGTCACGCGATATTCGGAATTTATACTAACCTTACCTAGCCTATGAAGATTGTCTGAAAATTTTGTAGTGTTTCGTATTGTATTGTGCTGTACTGTATTATACTTTCGTCGTACACAGTACGACCTGGTGGACTTATTGTCATGAAGCAATAGCTTCTAACCAATCGATCATATCACTTTATACCAGAAGGTGCTGAGCAGGTTGAACGTGAGAAATAGACGCCAAATTTACATACAGTCTAGATCGTATAATATCCTTAACTGTCCCGCCGCCCTCTTATATCTCGCCGAAAATTTTCAGCGTCTTTTTGATCATGGACTTGCGCTGCGCTCAGGTAGATATTGTTTATTGGCCTTCCCAGCTTACCGCTCTTCTTTTTTTACCTCGCCCTTTACTGTAAATGCAGCGAAACTCTGGAACTAGTTACAAACTAAACTCCGTTCTTGGCATGTTTTTAGGAGCAACTGAAAAAACTCTTAATTTCTAGTCAGTAATACAACGTGTTTCATTCCTGACTTTTCTTTCCTCTCCAACATTTATTTATTTATTTTTTTTCAAAACAGGCTTAGCCCAATTACTTTGAAAAATACAAGACATTAAAAAAGAAGAAAAATTACATAGAAATTTTTATTTTATTTAAATAAAATAAAAAATAATGCATATGCATACAAACGAGTATACACAAACATATGATACAGCCAAACATATAGGTGACTGAGCTTGTCGTGTGGATTAGTCGTGAGTTCAGCGAGAAACGGTGCCCAGTTCCGTTATAATTTTGGCAAATCAATGAAGGTCTTTCAAGTGAGCAATCACTGTCGTATTGGAACGTTTTCTACCGGACCGTTATTAAAGTTTGACAGACGTAGAATTTGTTTCTGCCTTGGCAATTCAACTTATACACTCAGCTGGGTTCAAGAGGTCTGCGATCTTTTGACAAGGGTGTAACTTTTCACATGGGTGTCAACAAACGTTTGGGCATTTCAACTTCTTGGCCACTTGATTCGTAACACTCCTGATGTAAGGAAATCGTTGAATGTTAGTCAGAAACAGTGGCGTTTAATATTTTCCTCGAGGTTTTTAATAATTCCCATTGGATTTAAGATCCTTTCTCATATTTTTTTCTTAATAATCTAGATATATTTTCAAATATTTACTGAATCATATTATTAATCCCAATTGTTTGGTAAAAAGTAGGCTTCTTTAAAATCATTATTGGTATCTTGGCTTGTTATTTTCTTGTTGATAATTTAACTTTCTTACTATTAGTGGGTTGCGGATTTGATTTTCGTCGATACTTATTTAAAAAAAAGGGGTCCTGGCTGGTTTTCAATTTAGGTCTCTAAAATATCAGTTGATCGAAAAAAATTACTAAATGGCATAAACCCGCCAAGTTGCAATGTACATATAAAGTGAAAGAATAATAAAATACTTTAAGAGAAACTTTCATCTGAATTTGGTTAGTGTCACATATCAACTGTCTTATAAATAAATAAAAAAATAGTGCTCATGATATATGTTACATGCGCTGAAACAGCGTTATACAAGTCATCTATTTATTATTAAAATTGAACCAAACCACATGTTACTAACTTTGCACAATAGTCAACAATTTGAGTTGTCAAATTAAAATTCACATTATTTAAAGTAACTCTTTATATTTTGTCCCTTAATATGCAAAAAGTAAATGGATGGAAAAAATATTTTTTGGGTTGTTTTATGAAGTTAAAAATATACATAAAGCTTATTTGAATAATAAATTAAATATTTTCAGGAAGCCTATCTAATGTCAACATACTTCCATATACTCGTATAAGACCCTTGCAGTTTTGTGAAAAACATTACAACTGATAAATTCATGTCTAAAATATTTTTTTTATTTGATTTTCAAATAAGGATTTTTTTAATTTTAATTTTACATAAACTTTATATTTTTAAACATTTTTTATTATTTTATTATGAAATTATCGGAGGTTGCGAGTTCAATCCCCGCTGGAACTCAGGTTAAAAGGGATTTAAGACTGGTTTTCACTTAGGGTCCATTAAAACATCTTTCTTGTTGGTTTGAAGAGATTGCCACATGGCAATAAGCTCACCAGGTTAAAATATATTTTTTTAAATATTACTGTTTACAAAACATTGGTGTAGAATAAAGTTTTTTTCACGTATCATTTCTCCACAAAAGTTTGTCCGTAAAACAAAGTTTACCTTAAGTATCATTGCGCAATGAAACAACTTTCAATTTCTTAGAAATAAAAGTTCACAGATGGCAGGAAAACAAAGAATTTTTTATTACCTTGTCACCTGAACTTCTTCTTTATTCTTCCTTTTGTTATAAACCTAGTTTTAAGATTGAAAAACAACTTAAAAAGGTTAAAAAAATCTGACTGAGGTGATAAACTCTTGTAATAAAATTCGTAGAATTGTACTTTATTACACTTTTATTGTACACATGTTAATAACCTGGTGGTTTTATTAACATGTGGTGAACTCTGCCAACCAATCAAAAATGTATTTTATAAGCCTTTTGTGAAATCAGGCTGGACCCCTTCTTGAAAATTCTGGGTACAAACAAGATTCGAGAAAACAGGCGCCTTATAAACTTGAACAAAGAGGTTGTAGCGACCTAGCGTGCGGTCACTGAACCCATTGAGGCGACCCTTGGCCGCTCGGTCATTGAACTCGCACCGTAGGGAATGCGAGACAGCACCGGGCGAAGGTCGCCCGCGCGTTCATTGAACTCACTAGTAGCGAACAGCAAGAGCGAGACACCGATATATTTCTTGCCTCTCCTGCAGACCGTAGTATGAAATGCATATATAACGCGCAACAATAACCATGTGTCCGGCGAAGCGAGACGGCGACATGTTCTGCGCCGTTCTATACATTATAAATACAGACGCTTACAATAAACTCTCTTTACTTATCTCGATCTCGACGACTTTTATTCAAACAACCTCATCCTTCTATGCGAAACCAAGTCCCTAAAAGGTCATAAAATTAGTACAATGTGAAACCGTTTAAGATTGTATAACGTTTTTTAATTTATTCATTTATTTATTGTCAAAATAAACAACATTGAATTGTCCTTTACGCATCAGAGTAATAATTACTTGCAAATAAAAAACTTGCTAAAACTTGCAAAAAAATCGTACATTTCAGGATAGGTATATCTTTCAAAATATGATGCTTAAACATATCATAGTATAGTACCACACGGAAAGTAAAAAAAACCACATATATTTTACTAAATTAAATTAACAATGCAAGTCTTACCAAACATAACTCGAACTTTTAAATCAATTTAATTTTTTTGATGAATATACGAAGATGTAAGACACCTTGACAATATTGATTCAGTGTTTTATGTCGTTCAGATGCGAATCGATAAGTTAAATATGCTGCATCCTTAGTCCGCATTTCCAGATGACAAGTTCTTTGTAAATCATTTTATTCTGGCCTGGAGATACGTGAAAATAGGGTGACTAGCTCAAAAACTTACGAATTATCATTTTCAAGAAAGGTCTGGTACTTGGTTGATTGCGGTATTCAGTCAACAGACTAATCAATTCTTCCTTTTCATAAGTGTAAACTACTGACCGTATAGTTAACGACTGCCCAGTGTCATGCACTATCTGAAGGACAAAAAAATCTACATCTCTTTCAACGGGTACATCCCGTCAGAATCACCTCCGTGGCCAAGTTGGATAAACGCCAGTCTTCTCACCGTGAGACAGCGGGTTTGATTCTCGCCGATACCCATTTTTTCAAAAGTTTCAAAAGTTTTATTCTTCTTATCACTAAAGGTTTTTATAAAAAAAATCTTGTTGATTGGAAGAGATTGCCACGTAGAAAATCAACTTATTAGGTTATGCTGTATATAACGATGACATATTTTTTTCTTCCTTTACTATGTCCTGTTACAACGCCAATTGTGTGGATGTTGTTGGAGTAAGCACTGTTTTATTTAATTGAATAAACATTTTTTTTAGATAAACTTTGGTAATTATGACCTTATTCTAAACTGCACATGTTTAAAGTTTAAAAGCAGTTAGTGTTATGGCGTTGAAGAAATTCTAAGTAGTAAAATTCTACCTATGCTAGCGATAACATAGAGGTAAGCTGAAGTTAGAAAGTAGATCAGGATGATAACGGGAAGTTTGACACTTTGGAAGAAAAGGAAACACTTGCTATAAAATAGATACGTGGTTGTGGGTTTTACTAACAAAATATTTTGGTTACAAGCAGTTATGAAATAAGCTAACATTTTAGTGAAAATGTGAAAATCATATAAAAAATCCTAAGACGTTACACGTAAGTCACTTAAGGGGAAATTGTACTAGAAATATTTTTATAACAAATCATTTACCTACGGGAATCGAATCCGTAACCTTCAAGACATCAAAAAGGCCATAAAAGTGGTCTGTTTGATGGGATCTATCTGGTTAATTGGGCGAAATTGCCGTGTGGCTATTACACTAACTCCTAACTCACCAGGTTTACCGTTTACAATAAAATTACAATTGATAAATTAATCATCATTTTCACAAAATTTTGCAAGATTAATCTTATCCGTGTTTTTCTCAGAACTGATAATCCTCGTCAACATGATGTGAAGACAACTCCACGTTTCAGACTGATCACACAGACCGTCCTGTGGCGGTCATACACTCGGAACACTGTGGGCGTTCATACATACGGTCAATGACCGATGAAATGACCTTCGCATTCCTCGACAAATATAAATAAACAAGTCCGAAGTTCATACGCCGGCCATTCAACCCATAGCCGAGCGGACCGCATTCCATACTAGAGAGAGAACGCACCACGCTTGTCTCGCCAGTTCCATATTTGAATGATACCTACATACAACAATTAATCGTTTTGCATTCGCAGAAACGAGACGTAGGCATATCGCGAGCGCATTCCCGCGCACATTCTAAAAAGATATAAATACCTACGTTACTAATAAAATTGGACTCTTTTTCCGCATTGCGATCTAACGTGTTTTATTATTTATCAATAAATCATCCTCATCATCTCTTCCCTTAAGGACTAGCTCCTAAAGTCCTAAGGAGTCACATATTCCGTTTTTACAAGTGATCACTGTGTGATCAGCCTGAAATCGAGTTATCTATTCGAAATAACCATACTCAATGAGAAGTAATTCCTATAAACTCATTTTCCAATAAATAAGTGAGATATTTCTAAAGACTGCTATAATTTTATAAATAGGATTGAATATAAATTCAAGGAAAATAAGTATGTGGTTATGAGAGGGTCAACTGATTAACGAAACTTTTTTTCCATTTAGTTGAATGATGAAATTAAATTTTTTTTATAATTTATTAGGTTTTCTAATATTTTACTTTAGTAGCACTGAAGTCAAATTGATTTTTCTATTATATATGTTAATTCACCTTACTGGAAAATTCAAAACATAAATTTAAATTCAAGTCACATATTTGAGGGCAAATATCATTGAATCGGAAAGTTTAGTTTTTCTGTTTTTTCGAGAGTTTCAATGGCACGAAATTCAATATCCATTGTAAGATTAAGCCTTTATTTATAAAGAAAAGCCTTTATTTACGAAAACCGGGCAATAAAATTGAAGATAAACAATTCTTTCTTGGGTTATTAGTTTTTGAAACAACAGGATTTCAGACGGGTTTCCGCTGTTCCCCTAAGGATTTATTTCGGGAAAATAATCACAATGTAGCACGGATACCAAAAACCGCTAAACAATTTTTCATGCGGGATGTTTGCTAGAAATGTCATTGGTTTTTTTATTTATTTACAATCCACAATACGAAATTTACAATTTAAATAATTTTAATGGAAAAGCGAACCGTTATACATGATGGCAAGGCAAAAAACCTACCATTTTTTTAATAAAGAAGATCACTTTACTAGGTAAGGCCTATGATAAAATGTTATCATTTCTTAATGGTCTAAACACTGAAACATTCACACTTTTCATTCACATAACTTAAATCTCAAGTTATCACATAAACAATTCTTACCGCATCATCATCTCAACAACTATATCAAAATCATTTACTACCTCCTCATCACATGTTCTACACCTACATTGCCATGTAGAGATCATCAAGAGCTCTTCACTTCTCGCTCTTCCCCACATCACATTTTTTTTCATTTGAAGTCGTGAAATTACAATAAATATTTGCAAATATTATGAAGGCCGTGATGAAAAACAATTTAACATTCAATTTATGATGAATTTCATACAACGATATTGGATGTCGAAAATTGTGCTAAATAAGAATCATTGCATGCATGAGAAATTTGTTACTCTCTCTCTAAATTGTATACTCGTAAATTCTAAAGTTGAATATTTTTTTGTTATTATATAGCAATGTAATATGAATGTTATTTCCTTTTCAAGGCTAGTTTTTTGCTGTTTATATTTTTCTAAATTCGGAAAAGATCAAGGTTGCATTAAAAAAAACTTACCAATTAAATAATGGATGAAGACTGAACATAATATTCGTAACCTAACAGAACGTAACATAATATTCCATGATGAGCTAAATATTAGGGAATAGACGACCATGGAGGCTTAATTTGCAAAACGTCTCCCAACTGTCTGGGGGTCGCGAATTATATTCCCGTTGGTATAGTATTATTTAAAAAGGTTATGGACTGATTTTCGCTTAAGTCATTTTAAACAATTTTTTGATTGGTCGGAAATCGCCATTTGACGCAAAAATCGTCAGGTTAACGAGTATTTATAATAAAATTGTAACACAATAGAATAGTTTGAGGTGGGAACCAATAGAGTTATTTAATTTTTGACAACTTTATTTTATTAGGTGATGTCATAAAAAAAATGTTAAAGTGAGTTTATACAATTTCGCATGCATTTTTACTGACTTTGCCACTTTGTTCTAAAAAATCTAATATTTAGATGATATCGATTTATCGTGAGTTATTATCATAATCTTAAAAACTTTTAACGTCAAATTATATATTTGAAACAATCATAAAATATTAATGTAAACACATAAGCGCATAGATCGCATTTTTAAAAAGAGCAGTTTCTTTTAATGTTTTTTGGAGATATTAGGCACTGCAGTCTTCAACCTCAAGGCGACGTCAAAAATAATACTCGCAACGTGAACGTAAGGGACTGGATAGGTGATTTTTGCGTGCTCATTATGTTCAGTTATGATATCACTCAAGTGTGAATGCTGCAATGCTTTCGAAACGTTAGATACCATTTAAGCTAGTTCATTTTCAACTCAACAAGTTTACAATTTCGAAAAAAATGTTTAAATATTGGGAAAAACAGATGTGAAAGTCTTCGAACATAACATACCAAACCCTGAAATATATAAAAACCTTCTTTAAGCCTGAAGATTATAATTTTATCACAATTCATATTGGATATGTAATGATAATGGATAGTGTTATTAAACAGCCGAGACCTTTTGATCGATTCTCTTATAAATGTATAATATTTTCTTTTCCATTGACTTAATATTTTATGTGTGTAAAAGTAATTTAAATAATTATTTAACGTACGAGGCATATCCAGAAAGTAAGCGTACTGAATTTTTGTAGGTTAATTTTTTTTTATTTAAACAAAAAAATTACGTGGTTACCGTAGTACATATGTAAGCTATTTTTCGACATAGTCGCCATTCCTCTCAATGCAGGTGGTGAAGCGGGGTATCAACTTTTTGATGCCTTCCTCGAAGTAGTTTCCCGCCAACCCCTCCGTCTACTTCTCCACCTCCTCCTTTACCTCCTCGTCGGTTAAAAACCTTTTTCCACCCATGTGCAGCTTCAGGGAGATAAAGAGATAGTAATCTGAAGGTGCTAGGTCAGGGGAATGCGCGGGATGGTTCAGGACATCCCATTTAAACGAGGCGAGCAGTTCCTTCGTGGTGTTGGCCGTGTGTGGTCTGGCATTGTCGTGCAGCAGGCAGACTCTCTTTGTCAGCATGCCTCTCCTCTTGTTCTGAATCGCCCTCCGCAATTTTTTTAGGGTCTCACAGTATCTTGCAGAGTTGATGGTCTCCCTTTGAGGCATATATTCAATTAAAATTATGCCTTGACAGTCCCAAAACACGGATGCTATGATTTTCTTGGCTGAAATTGTGGTTTTGAACTTTTTGGCGGAGGGTGAAGAGGTGTGACGTGACCATTTTTAAAGCCGCGACACCACTTGTACACACTCGTCCGATTCATAGCTTTCTCACCATATGCAGTTTTCACCTCATTATAAACCTCAACCGGAGGTTTTCCCTTCCAAACGAGATAACGGATGACGCCGCGTATTTCGCACTTGGCGGGAGATTGGATTGACATTGTTCACAAAACGTGTTGTCGCGTCAACACTTCTCAACGTACTGACCTCGAACCGGTCTCGTTGTGAAGGGGAAGAGTCAGGCTACACGGAAGTGTAGCCAACATGTCAAAAATAAAATCCATCCGGTCGTGAGAGCCTCAGTACACTTACTTTCTGGATACGCCTAGTACTTTAAACATTCTATTTGTTTATTTTAATTTTATGTGTCAGCCTTCTTACAAGGCTCATTGCTTATTCTGAGACAATCGATTTACACCAATAAAATTCACACATGAATATATTATAAATAACTCCGTGTTCATTTTAGTAAGACGTTTGTGTCCCAGCCGGGGGGGGGGGGTTGATTCTTGATAGAATGTAGATTTTTCTTAAAAATGATTCCAGTCTTGTTCTCCCTCAAGATCTCTTTAACATATTTCGGGTTGGATAGAAGAGATTGCCACATGGCAAAAATTCCGCCAAGCTGCAATGTATACAACAAAAATGTAATACAATACAACTCAACAATTGTTTCCTAGTTTATTCATCTGTTTTGTCTAAAATTGGATAATTTTCTTCTCTTTACGGCTCTTGATTTTGGTAGTAAATCTGGTATTAATATATACTATATGTATGTGTATCTATGGGTATTTGCGTTTATAAATTGAACAACTTTTGAACGTATTTATTGGGTTTACCTATATAATTGTTTTAACAGCTGCTTTGGGTACATCCAAAATATTGCACTATTTAATTTCTCTTCATGTCCATGGAAGCTTTAAACTTTGGGAGCATTCAAGCTATTTAGCTTCAAATTGGCTGCTTTGCCCTGTTGTAATTTTCGCGGATATCTAAATCGATCCACAGATCACAGAAAGTGATCTATGAAGTGATCATCGTAGTAGGGATGAAAATCGACTCAAAAGATTGCGAAGCAAACTCCACTCAATCTTATATCGGTTCATTTTCGAACCGATAGACTACTCCAATCAAGTGGCGTCAAATGATTTTCGGTAAAGTAACTAGCTGGGCTGTTTGAACTCTAGGCTTTAAGTCATTTTCCTTCTCCCGTGATGTCGGACCTTAAGTCCGTCGTCACTACTATTCTTTTCACAGGCCGGTGTATCACCACCGAAGAAAGTTTCTTTTAGACAATTTCTTCTTCTTCACTTCTTGACGTCACACCCATAAAAATAAATAAGATTTCGATCTTCTTGTGTAGATCACGCTGGATGGAGACTTATTTTATTCCCCATGCCAGCGTGAGTGGTGGTAGTATCGAATTGAACTGTATTGACTGCTTATTCATTATAAGTTAGTTTTGGTATTATAATTTACAGGTACAAGGGTGTGGGTGAAAAAAACATCTGACGTCCTCGTCACTAGGTTTGCTCTCCTATCGGTAAGGGTGTATCTCGATTGGGAGAGTATTATGATATGAGCCCAGGTTTTTGATAGCTTCATTTTCAAATGTATTTCTATCTAGACCCTAAACATACTTGCATATTTGTAATTTCAAAATATATGTTTATATACAATGTTATTATCTAAGAACCTTATAATATTATCATATTTTCTTTTTCTTTTCAGAGATCAAGCTAGCTCACTCAGCAGGGCGTGTGTGCTCCATGCTAGGCGTGGAGGGCGGGCACGCACTCGGCGGAAGCCTGGGGGTGCTACGTGCGCTGTATGTGCTGGGGGTGCGTTACCTCACGCTCACCTCCACGTGCGACACCCCCTGGGCGCAGTGTGCGCTTGCTGATGCTATGGGCAACAGTGATCCAGACCACGAAGGACTGGCACCATTTGGAAAGGTGAGTTATTAATTTATTCGATACGATAGGCTATCCCTTATAATCTAGTATTATTGACATCCTTCTTATGGAAGGAAGACGCCTGTATGTGTATTTGTTTGTTGTGCATTAGCTAATGTAATTCAGCAAGTAAACATTCTTAACCGATCAAATCCAATTTAATAATGGTAAGGAGATTAATCTTCCAAGACAATCAGTAGAAATAATCTGCTGCTAAGCTTTTTTTACATAGCTCTATTTTTGGTTATTTATTTTTACACTTTTATTGCAAATATAATCTGGCGGGATTATTGCTAGGTGGAAATCTCTTGCAACTAGCCAGACAAACGTAAATGAAACAAGTTAAATGGTCGCAAAAATATTCAAATGACTATCCATCCCCACGAAATCTATGACGAAATCCACAAAGATGGACAATCACCCGAACATTCCTTTTTATATAAAATGAGATATCATTAATCAAAGGAAAAGGAAGGGATGGTGGAAATGAAAGAAAAAAATGCTAAAGAATTTATAATAAGCAGTCTCAAAGGAGAACCAGTTCAGAAGTGAATACGCCAGAGATTGAACCTGGGAGGCCCGCTTGCTGATAGTGAATGCTAACCGTTAGACCACGACCACCGCCAATTAATTTATTTGTTCACATTGTAATAATCCTCAATATATTAAAAATTATTAATATGGATATCTAAAAAAATGTGATGGGGAGACATCATTGTTTACTGCTTAAAAATTGGTAGGTACGTAACTCACAATATGTGTTTGAATTAATATCACATGCAGACAAACAACACACTCGTATAAGTATTGTTACCTGATAAACTCTTAAACTAGACTGATATAATTTTTTGGGTAACATTGGAAGTCGAATTCGAAACTCCTGAGGGAAAACAATCATCTTACTTATTAGGTCATGGAGTATGTCAATTTGTATGACTAGTAAACTTTTCCAGTGCCTACAATTTTTCATCAGGTTAAACTTTTAGATTTTTATTATTTTGTCTATAATAAAAAAATCTTGCTTATTCATATGCCCCCGATGACAATGTTCTTTTCCGATAATAACACGTTAAGTTTCGATACAAATATTTATTCTTAAAAACGTAATTTTATCACTGTCGCAAAATATAAACGGCAAAAAATGATTTTCTTCGAACCCTCTTAGAACTTTTTTCAATTATTAAGTTATTCACTTTACTTGAAAGCTCACACTCAACAAACATCTCTTATTTAGCGCATTTCCATACAAAATGCGCCAAGAATCGAAATAAACAATTAATATCATTCAGAATAAAATGTTTAAACACTTTTTAAGTTTAATTCTTGACCTTTAATAAAATTTAATAATATTTGTTTGACGTGCACATTATTGCAGTTCTTTGAATAATAAAATACTTAAATATTTTAAAGAATCAATTTTCAGTCAATCTTACAATTACCATTATTGAATGTACTAAAAGATTTAAATATTTTAAATAAAACAATGTTATCATTTCCATTATTAAGTATACTTAAAAATGTTATTTTAAATGAAACAATGCTTAATCAATTACACAAGTTACATTATTCCTTACAATAAAATGTCTTAATATTTTGTGATTTGTTTTTAGCAAACACTGTTTATTCCACTTTTTGTAACGGTATAACCCTACCGGTTTCAAAGCATTCACCTCATCATCAGGGAAGCACAAACAAGACTCCCCTAATGATGAGGTCAAAGCCTTGAAACCGGTAGGATTATACCGTTTCAAAAAGTGGAATAAACAGTATTTGATAAAAACAAATTACAATGTATTTAAACCTCCACAATGTTAATGCCTTAACTATACATAATATTTTAACATTCTTAATGAAACAATGCTAAATTAATTATATAAGTTATCTTTTTCTATATTATAAAATATTAAATATTTGAATATTCTAAAAGAAACAATACTTAATAAATTATATAAGTACAATTATTCGATGTAATAAAAAGTTTTAATATTCTAAATGAAACAATGCTTAATAAATTACATAAGTACCATTATTCGATATAATAAAATATTTTAATATTCTAAAAGAAACAATAACATAATATATATTATTCGATACAATGAAATATTTTCATATTCTAATAGAAACAATGTTTAATCAATAACATAATTTTCTTTCTTGTATATGATGAAAGGTTCAAAGATTGTTTATGAAATAATGTTTTATCAACTACATAATTTCCATTATTGGATATGAAATGACATTTTACGTTGTATTGAAATATTAAATCAACTAGTTGTAACCCGTGAAATATTCACGGAAGTAAAACAAATTCTACATTTAACATATGAAAATATATATTCATAAATATAGAATTTGTTTATATATATATCATTTATACATCGTCCCCTTTTACAGCGGTTCAAAAATTGTTAGCTAGGTATTTAAAATTCGTTCAGTATCACGGACCCACCGACTCAAATTTCGAATTACTTTCGGAGATAATCCAAGTATTCCTCTCTCGCTCTCTTGTATTCAAAATTCAATTCTCGTATTCTTTCTTTGACGTCAACCATCGTACGGGTTTTGGCCTATTTATATTATGATTACATACTAGTAATTTCCATTATTAGATATGAAATGACATTTTACGTATGTGTTGACTTGAAATGACATTTTACGTATGGGTTAACTTGATGAATTACATAATTTATTACTGGATATAATCAGGCTTTAGATAGAAAAACTCATCAAGGGTTGTTTGACTTCTTCCACAGAGATAGTACAATATTTCCAAGGATACATTAAAAAAATGTAAGTCTTACATTTTCTTTGAGCTTAAAATGAAAATGTCGAGTTTGTACGACATTTAAAACATTTAATCACATTCACTTCACATATACTTTTGTTCACTTATGCTGCATTACTTAATTTTATAAATTAAATACAATGTCGGATATGAATTTTATTCTTAGCCATTATCAATTTCCGGATAAAATTTGTTACACGATCAAAGACGAATATAACGTAAACTGGCTAAATGAAGAAGAGAGTATCCTTTTAAGCAATGATAGAAAATGTATGTTAAAGGCAAAATACAACCATTTACAAATAGATACTCTTAAAACGGCAATAACTTTCGCATCAACCCAATTTAATCGTATGCCTTAATAACAAATTTATATACAATTCGTGATAAATGTGTAACTTTCATAAATACAAATTTTCAAAATTATTCATTACACGCTGAATGGTTGACTTGCTTGGCACATGATTTGAACAAAAAAAAAACACGCAATTTTCTTCGCGTATTCACAACTGAACAATTAATTATTTAAATAAAATGTTTTAATAACTTCAACACGTTGTTGCGGAGTTAGATGCTCCATAATAAATTATTATCAATTACTCCCCACGACTGTTAAGTATAAACTGACAAATGATAGCCAAATCCAAAATGGCGCCCAAACAAAATCGGCCTGGAACATAAAACTCACCCTGTATAATATCTAGTGTTGAACATATTCATTTTTCATAGTAAAATTATTATATTAGGCGTTGTTAAAAATGTATATATGATACATTTTTACTCCGTGCCGTTTATTTGAACTTGCTGCAGGAATTTGTCATACCATACATGTCATACC
Organism: Odontocerum albicorne; assembly: GCA_949825065.1. Lineage (NCBI taxonomy): Eukaryota > Metazoa > Arthropoda > Insecta > Trichoptera > Odontoceridae > Odontocerum > Odontocerum albicorne. Next base: position 42,961,830 of record OX463841.1, read on the forward strand.
ACATATTTCAACAGTGCACCTTCCGTGAAGTGAGGGTATGTCTTCAAAAAGTTTCGAACAGGTGGATTGGACGTAGGTGTAGCACTGAATACCCCTCGCGCTCCCCAAACCACGGCAATGAACTTTTTTATGGAAACTCGACAAAATAAAGATTATGGTTACAATTATTAAATTATGAATACCAAAACAAGAATGTTACAATTCTGCGTTATCATAAGTAAATAGATCAAAAGGGTAATTAATTTGAATATTAGCAATAATACGATCGTCTTTAATATGAAGTTTTAATTTAAGATATAACTTAATAAATACTAAACTTACATATAATCATTCAAATTGTGTATGCATTTTTGGGACACTGTGTGTATTGATTATAGTAATATATTTATAACAGTAAATTAATTCACTTATAGAGTCAAGAAATCATACTCTTAACAGAAGTATGACACATGACCTATCAATGCTAATGTCCAAAGCCGAAAAAAATCTATAAACTTTGTCGTTCTATAATGAATCTGTGTTTATCACATTATACTCGTATTACCCTATTCTCTTAAATGAAAAAAAATGTGTTGAAATATTATTTAATTAGAATGAGAACCATAATTATTTCTTCAACCTCTTTCTCTACCAAGTGTACTGCGTGATTGTCAGAACCGTTATAATAATTTCGAGTATTAAAAAAAAAACTTTATCTTTTCAAACACTGTTAAATTGATTTCAATCAATTACATACTTGAATAAACTCGTCTTTTTAAGTTTCTTCAGATTAACGTGTTTGGAAATGATCCGTTTTGAAGTTAATTTTGTATCACAATGCTCCAATCTTCGTGAAAACTTTAAAAAAAATCTTGGAAAAAAAGTTTATCTGCCTTTATCTTTAATTTGATTCTTGAAAATTTGGAGAAACGATTGAGCACAAAATTCATTTACGTGATTCGGTGGTACAAACTTTGCCGAATTCGTTTTCGAATCTTAAAGTAAAGTCCGTCAATTTCATCCTGAAAGAAAGTTTCGTAATTTAATTTAACCTTACAAGGGATGCGCCAAATTTTGACCGGTTTACCAATACCAAATATTGAGTAAACATTAGAAACATAATCATGTATATTTGTTATCATTGCTATTTTATACATTAATCAATCTTAATGGTACGGAATATTTTTTTTTACATTATATATTTTTTAATATTTTTGTATAAATATGGTGATACAAATATCTACGAACGTCTATTATGAGTAAGTTTTGTTTTCAATATAGAAATCTTTTATGGGAGGTCTTATCAAAATTAGTTATGAAATACGATACGAACTTATGAATGATCTTATGAAATAGAATACGAACATTCCACACATACCATACATATCACTATACCTAAAACCGAATGTGCCACTATCACATAATGGAAGATTTACCAAGGTTTCTTTGTAGTTGGACTTCCCTTGGTAAGTTTTTCCTATCCTTAAACTCAACTTATATATATTTTAAATTTGTTTTATCAAACACTGTTTATTCCACTTTATGTAATCCTACTGGTTTCAAGGTTTTTACCTCATCATCAGGGGAGCACATTTTTTTGTTATATGTTTAATCTGAGAGGTCTGTGAGGTCGAAGATGTGGTCAGATGAGGACGACAGCGTCGACGATACTGGTACCAACATGTACAGATAATGAATTACACAAGGATTCCATACATAGCTCAGCTCTGCCGGATGGACGTCGTCCACCAGGGAGACCCCCGAAACGATGGAGAGATAGCTGGAGCTCAGCATCACAGGAGGACAATCCTGCAGTAACAGACTCTTGTCTATAGAGAGTTTAAGAAGAAGAAGTTAAATCTGTCGATGATACTGGGTTCAAGTCTCGATTTACCGTTAAGAAGAGTTAACTCTCTAAACCGTGCTAAATAAATTATCATTTTATTTTACTTTCATTACTATTTTTGTTAAGTACGGGTTGCCGCACCACTCATTAGGGGTCCGTTATCGACATACGACCTGTAAGGATAATAAACGGACGCGCCGTCACCCATATGCCTGCGTCTATTAACGTGGGAATGTATCCTAGATACCACGCCTGCCTCCATAAAGTCCACGTCACCAGCTAGCTTTTTCACATCACTGGAAATGCCAACAGAGACGTAGTTAGTTCGCTAGTCTGACTTTTGACACCATGCACCCTCAGAAATTCCACACAATATTATTTGTTTGCAGCCAAGTAGTACACTTTACTAAAGTTTACTTTCGCAAGACTGATTCGTGAAAGTAATAAATGCACTCTAATATATAAAATAAACGTCGGGGCGCAAGGTCAAGAATTTAATAAAACTATTAAAATATATTAATTAACTGTTAACAGATCTATTTTAACAATAAAAAGTGCTTTGTTATGTATGATAAAATATTTATACCGTTGAACATATAAAAAAATAGACATAATGACTAAAACAGTATAAAAATGTTACAGTAGTACATCATCTAGTGTGATAAAACTAGTACTACAATAAAAATGAGATGACAATGCATGGGAGAGATGCCGATATTGAGGTCCATAATGGATGGCATGTCTGCTGTGATCCGTGGTGTAATTGTTAACACACTTGTTCGGAAAGCAGAGGAAATGTAAGTTCGAGACCTTTTTCGTTTAATTGAAGCTTTCCTTCAAATTTGTAGTAAAAATAATTGAATATTTTTTTCCCATTCACAAACTATTAATTTAAGTACAAAAAAACCTTAACAGATTGAAGTGAAAATAATGTACTCAAAGCTCTTTTGAGATGAATGTTGTAACGAATCTGTTAGTTAAAAACACGTTTAATTTGAGAGAAAATATTTTCGGAAAGCAATAACTCGATCACAAATACGAGTATTTCACATCCCTGAATTCAACCCTTCAGAGGCTATCCGTCTCATCTTGTATTTATTAAAATATTCATTTTGTAAAGTTAACAAACTTGTAATCGCCAACTCACTGGCGCTATAGATTTATCCCAACTGGGAAATCAATATTCACGCATTTTAAGGGTGACGCAAGTTAAAATATTCATTGATAAATTATTTATGATAAAATTGTAATAACTTGCCGGAAAAAAAGTTTAACCTGTAGAGACTACGTTTCATGAATTCAACAACTTTTCTTGTTATAAATAATGGGACTTTTATCTGATTTCGTAATGAGTGCATTTTCAAAAGTTGGAAAATTTTCAGCTGTCACCGGCATTTTAATAAAAATAAAAACTTTTCGCTTGCTGTTTCGTGTTTTGCCTGTGAATCGTATAATATATCCGTTGCAAAAAGAAAATATGGTAAAATTTTAAACAAACTTCGCTTTTGTTTATTGTTAATTTTCTGTAAACTATTTCAGTGTTTGTTTGTTTTGTGTTTGGTAAAAAGTAGCACTGTCAGTGGTATAGTTGTATTTCGAGCAAACTAACAGCTAAGTTATTTTCGTGCTAACAAGCAGCAAAAGTTTTTTTATGCCAAGTATCAGCTAAGGGGTTTGACATCCCATACAAGAACCCAAGTGAAATCCAGACGTGTTTATCATTCGGATATTATTTGATTTAAATATGCGTTTTGTGTTATTTTTAAGATTTCTCATAAATAAAACAAGACAAAAAATAGGGAAAAAGACACATACACGTACCTTCTAAAGCTACTGCAATTTGAGTTTTTACTTAATCAATAAAAAAACTTTATACCATCGGTGTTTAACTCGTCAAAACCGTGGACTTGTTGAAGTAAAAAATGAGGTTAAATATAAAATGTAACATATATATTCATTTAAGTCATTCGTCCATAGGATATTCGACCTTAAAAAAACGTTTTGGTTTATTGAGAAATTCAATGCTTAGTCCGACATCCTGTAAAAATCTCTGAGCCTTTAATGTAGGACGTTTGTCTTTTAATAAGAACGTATGTTGTTCAAATCTCGAGAAGGTCGTTATGAAGGGAAACTCTTTTTTTTTTATTAATTTAAGGGATTTTCAGCATTTTTCAGGTTGTAAATATTACACTTTTGTTCTATACTTTAATGTATTTCTGTTGTACACAAAACAACTATATTACAATAACAAAACAAAAATTATTTAAAATTCTTTAAATTAACGACTTAAAAACGAATTTAAAAAATATTTTTATTTAGCAAGTATTTTATTTGGTATATCTTTTGGCTATAAAAATAACTGAAACATTCAGCTCTCATGAAAATATTTTTATTTCATCATTATCGTTCAGCACTCCATTTGCCCGTTCCACGAGAGGTCATTTTAAAATCTAATTAATGTGGCAATTCAATAACATTCATGAATTGATTTTGAAGTCCCGAAATAAATATTTCCGTTAGTAAATTGAGCAGATTGAATAAATATTATTTAATGGCGTAGTATTGAGAGCGCAAAGTTAAATTGATATTTGTGGCCTGTGATATACATTGTTGTTGGGTGTTTAATCAAATATTAAATTAACCGTGAACTTTTTAAGGTGGAGTTCAATAAAAAAATAAGAATTTGAAATTTATATTGCGAAATAAATATTTCCAAATTAACCCTTTATGCGTATGTATATTGTAAGACTTTTGGAAGTATTTTCCATCCAATTTAGAATATACATGATACATACATATGTACAAACATACTATCACGTCATTTCCATTTGAGGTAGGCAAATAAGACTGAGTATCAGACTTTCCTATCTCGACCCATACCCTGCGTCTCTGCTACATCCAAACACCTTCTCAAACAACTCACACAATTTCTCTTACTTCTCACATTTGCTTTTTACTAAATACCCTTTACTTGCTTCAACCACATTTTCCTTGGTCCTTTTTCTCCACGCCTTTTACTCCCTACATTTATATTTTTAGTTCTTTCATTCATTTCATGTGCTCAAATCATATCAGAATGCTCTTCTTCCCCTTACTTAAGTTCACATTGATCATTAATTACTTCGTTCCATATTCTGTCATACATTATCATATAATTAATTATTCTATGTGCACGTACTTCTACACCATTCATTCGGCTCTTATTCCATGTTTACATTTCACTCCCACTCATCAAAGTTGGCACTAAAATACCGCTGTGAACTGTCATCTTAGAAGATTTTGATACTGGCTGGTTCGATTATTGATGTTTTGTACCTAATTGACTTTTTTTCCTATCGATATACACCATTCAATATACCTCTTAGATCTTCCATCATCTGAGATAATATTACCTTGACGGCAAAAATCTTAAACTTGTTTTAATTTTTCATTACTTACCCATATATCGTATTTAATTTTCTTTTCACACTTTCCTGTCACAATGGCTTTGGATTTCCAGAATTCGTTCTCAGATCTTTCTCTCCATGTCTCTAATATAATCTACTTATCAGACTCTTTCATTCATTTTCAATCCTCATTTATTCAGTAATTTTATCCATTCTCTCTTAGAACATGTATTTACAGAAAATAATAATATTTTTCTTTAATTTGAAATGTTTCTTTTCGTTATGTTTGTTGATGGGTGTATAATGCTGAATAACACTCTTGATAGATGAACGGCGAAAAGAAGATGGAAGAAAATTGATCCAAACATATTAAAAATAACTTATTTTAAAATATTTGGTAACTGTTACTGCAATCAGAAGAAGCACTATAACTTCTAATTATTTTTTTTCCTTCGTTACAGTCATTTTTTTATCACCATGCTTCATAATAATTTAGTATTGTATTTTACTGTAACGCACTTTCGCTGTGTATAGTACAAACTTGGGAATTTATTACCATGGTGCAATCTGTTTCAACCAACAAGACATATTTTAAAAAGCTTTGAGTAACAAGCAGGATGGAACTCTTGGGTACCAACAGAAATCATATAAGCTACTTCAGGGTTGGAAGGTGTCTTACCAACTGGGCAACGAAGGTTGTTTTATATATAGGATTTCCCAATAAGAGCTGGTATGAGTTCTTGGTCAGTTGGATGATGGAGAATTTGCTGTAAGGTGCTCTTTGAAACGTTTAATTATTATGAACGATGACGGATTGATGTCCCTGGGTTTTCAGTAACACTTTATCTAACTACGGCTATGTTTTCAAGTAAACGGCTGCTACGAGGAGCATGGATAACATATTGTCCAGAATTGAACCAGTTTCCTCAATTTTATAAATTGATCTTTGAATTGATGACTCATTTAGACCATTATTTAGAACGAAAATTCCACAAAATTTACGAACTGTTTCAGCTAAACTTTCCCTATTTTCGTAATGCGTTTTAACAATAACACTACGTTGTTTTTTTCATGTAGCGTTCCATATTTACTAATCGCAAGATTGACAGATAGCTCATATGAAATTTTTAGAGCCACTATGTAAAAAGGACCTTATAGGAAAAATGGCGTGAAATTAAAATCCAGCGGTCTTACTGGGATACCCGATATTTGTCATGCATTATTGGTAAACAAATGAAAAATAAGGTATGAAAACTAAGCTAGCTTTTTTTGGAGACGTTTAGTCAAGAGACACAGCGAAATATTAAAATTAATAAAATTCGAATTTGACATAAATGTACACAATGTAAAGTAACTTAACGTAACTTAAAGTTAAGATACGTAAACGTAATTCAAATTGAAGATGTGGTAATTTTATTAAATAATTTTAATCGAAAATATTTTTCCATATCTTATACCATATTTTATGATGCCTTACATATGGAAAATAAATACATGACAACGGAAAACAAAGCGAACATCTATAAAACATATGTTAGATCAAGAATGACATATGCTATTGAATTTAGAGTTAATATTTCCGCAATTTTTTATTATTTTGGTTAAACACTTTAACATAAAGCGTCACTACTTTTATAAATTAAGTAGTTAATTATTTGATTTTTTTAAATATTTATTTCGATACGATAATTTCTCTCATATCAGATCACTCATATACAGAATAAAAAATACAGAAATAAGAAGAATGTATAAAACCAAAGACATTGTAAAATGGGGAAATCAGAGAAGATTCTGTTGGCGAGATCGTGTTCAAAGAATGAGTGGAACCTGGATACCACGTTGATTACGCTATAGAAATCTGACCACCAGCTGACCCCTTAGTAGATGGAGAGATAGATATTTGGCATTTCACAAACCAGGAATAATGCTGAAAAAACAGATAAAGAATCAATTGTATCGAGAAAAAGAATTTTAAAGATTTAGTTTGAAACACAAATTTAAACTCAATAGTTTACTTGATCAAGATATCATTGTTTGTATTGACTTTTTTATTTAGTGGTACTTTGAGTTTACTTCTCGCTGGATACTTAAACAATATCTTACTTTATTAATTCACGTGATGGTTTTAATTGGTATACTTTTTTATGCTTATTTACTGCCTTACAAAACATTCGGGGTAGCCAGTGCTAGGAAATTAAAATTGCGAGTTTATTTTCAGATTCGTAAAAAAAAACGATAACCTATGTGGAAATACGCCTGCCGGATTGTATTTTTAATATTAAACGAAGAGATAATACAATTATTCTATTATAAAAATATAACAAAAGCATTTGAATAATTCAAGAGATATGTATTCTTAAATTATACGACTATTCATCGAATTATTTCTGCAGTCAAAAGACTTCAGAATTGACGGATTATGTAGCACAATCCTTCAGTATACAATCAGAATTTGGTCATTTCAGATTGACAGACGTAACGGTCCGTGGTCTATTGATAAAATTGTTTGTGCCAGAACCTGGATTAAATTAAAGGCAGGAGATGAGAAGGGTGACAGATAAATAGATATCCTGATATGCTCCACTGTCCAAACTTAATGAGAAATTTTTACAATAATCAATGTTAGCAAGAGCTAGGGAATAGTTTTGAAAATGTATCAAATTATGGAAATAAATTGAAATTTAATGTGTATAATACGAGGGTCATCTAGAAACTAACGTTATAAGGGTTCCTGAGGCCAGAGGATTTTTTTTGTTTCGAAGTTGGCGCACCTGGCGTGTAGGGGGGATCCTAACGGTCAGTTTCTTTGATCCCGCGTGTTTGTCGGCCATTTTATTCAGTCACAATAAACTCTTCCGATGGAGAAGTCATCGCACGCTACCGCCACCTCTCGTCCATGTAAGATCCGCGCGGTCATCCGTTTTTTGACTTTGCAGAACAATACCGCCGCGAATATCCATCGGAAGCTCGTGAAAGTTTATGGTATTGATGTGATGAGTCGACAACATGTCACGAAGTGGGTTAAGTTGTTCAGAGAAGGCCGTACTGATACTCACAACGAGGCAAGGCAGTGATTTCTGACGAACTTGTGCAAAAAATTGAAGAACAAGTGCGAAATGACCGCCGTGTGACACTTGACGACCTTCACGAAGAATTTTCTGACATTTCTCAAAGTCTCCTTGGTGATAATGTGTCGGAAAAACTTGGTTACAAGAGGTTGTGTGCGAGATGAGTGCCCAGAACGCTCACACTGGAGCACCGTCTAAATCGCGTGACCGCCGCGCGTGAATTTTTGGATCGTTTTGCACAAGATGGAGAAGCTTTTCTGGACTTTATCGTAACCGGGGATGAGACATGGGTGTATCACTACACCCCAACAATTTTTCAACGATCAGGAGGTTGAGGAAGCTGTGAAGAATTGGCTGAAAGAGCTGGCGGCGGAGGTCTATGACACTGGCATACAAAAACTGGTGTCCCGACTACAGAAATGTCTTGATCTCGACGGCAATTACGTTGAAAAATAGTTTAATATATTTGTGAAGTATCCTGTGAATTTCAATTAAATTCAAGCATTTTTCGATCCTACATAAATGTTGTAACCTTACTTTCTGGATGACCCTCGTACATATATAATATACATATCATCAATCAGTGTTTTTTTTGTGGAACAGGCAGACAGAGCAGATCACCATATTTTTTTATTCTAGCACCCAACTTTCGCCTCCCTTACATATCATACATATCGTCATGGACAATCTTCTAATATTCATACTTCTCCCTTAGCTCCTTTAAAAAATATGGTCTAGTGATTATGTTACTTTTTTCTCCGCCTACTTCTTGCATTTACACCCAGCACTTCTGATTTGTATAGTTACTTAGTCATTAATTCTCGCCACATGTCCAAAGCATAAGAACGTTATTTTCCTCATTTTACTGAAAACATCCATTTATCTATTTATTAATTTCTCGTGTCTTCATTCAGACTTCTACATACATGAACGATCCACATTTTTTTCTTAAAGCACGTATTTCTCCAGCATTTATATTACTTAATATATAATTCTTCTGAAAAGTTTAAACTGCACTTCCATACGCGAAGATGAACACCAACACATTATTATGTATATTTGTTTTGTTACATGTTGCTATTCTTCTTTCAATGCCCCTTTCAACTCGCTCATCATACCTTAACAAACCCACTAGAAAGCAGAGCTCATCTCCCTGTTTCAGTTTCTCTGAGTTAACCCATACATCGCCAAAACTTTTATCACTCTTTAAAATATTGGGTTTCTC
>OX463841.1:42971533-43177583 GCA_949825065.1 Odontocerum albicorne
CATCATGCAACCAAAATATTTCACTACATCGATTTTCAAATCATTTTAAAATGCATGTTTCATACAATTTACTTATCATATCCCTTAAGCTGTCATAATTTTCAGCAAGCATAAATATATAATCTGCATACTGAAGTCCAAATTAATTTCTTTCACTCACTTCTTAAGCTATTCCATCATCTCTTAAAAAGCAAACATACGAACAAGATGACATCACCTTTACACATTTTTGTAATTTAAAACACTTGTTAATTTCTGGGATGAGCACCTAAGAAAATTTTTGTAACGATCTTGAGCTAACACCTATCTTGAAATCACAGATCTTGCGCAATTTCTAAACGCTTTAACGTCGATGAACTACGATAAAAAATATTTTTCTTGGCATGATTCAGAGCTCATAAAGTAAGAATCGATTTTGTCTATCAAAAGAAACTTTATTTTCCGCTTTTATCACCAGTTCTAAGTAAAAAAAGCTCGAAGCTTTAAAAATATAATGAAGACTTTTTTAATATAGTGTGATAGCGATGTTTGTATATGTCGAGCTCGATTCCTTTTATTGGTTTCGCGCCGTACGGTTTTAATTCCCGCCGCGTTTCTATGAATTTATTCAAACAATAACTCCGTATGTGCGAAGTACGAGTAGGTCTGCCAATTTATTTCAACAATAATTTTGCAAGCCGTGAAATTGCACGAATCATGGAACAGCTGGAGTATGGAAATAATATTTGCGCGTTTATTATGCTAATGGTTGTGCCTCCATTCCACGTGAGGTGATAAATATGAGCAAAAATAGCATACACTTAATCCCTGTGCAATTTTCAGAATCTTCAATCATTCTCGCCTTACCGCACTGCGCGGTTACTGGCACCGAAATTGAAAATTTCAAATAGATTCAAGAAAATATTTTCAAAAGGATGGCACGAACAGTTTGGAACAAATAAATTTGAACACCTTTACCTGTCAATGCGTAAAAAAACAATTGTAAGCATTTTTTACAATTAATAAATACTAGTTGCAACCCGTGAAATATTCACGGAAGTAAAATAAATTCTACATTTATGAAAATATATATTCATAAATGTAAAATTTGTTTATACTCGTATATATCATTTATACATCGTCCCATTTTACACCGGTTCAAAAATTGTAAGCTAGGTATTTAAAATTCGTATCAGTATCCCCATCGAGATTCAAATTTCGAATTACTTTCGGAAAGAATCCAAGGATTCGACAGCCGTACGGGTTTTGGCCTATTTTTTAATAAATATACCACTAAAATAATGTTTTATTTAGAAATATTAAAAGTTTGACAAAATATTAAATTTCATATTTATGGTCCTTCGGAATTCATACTGTGAAATATAGAGAATATGATAACCAATAATCTCTTTATATGAGAGCTGCGACGTTCTCAAAACGTCGATACTAAAGACCTTGTCCAGATGAGGCGTTTTACGCGTGATTCGAGTAGCGCGCTTTGAATTAATTAGGTAAATGATCTAGCTTCGCGGCATTTCTGAAATTTACGAACATGTATGTTTCTGTTAATTGTCTTCTTCCTCCTAACTCAATCGCACGGAGGAAGAAGACATTTTATAGAAACATACAGGTTCATAAATTTCATAAATATCGCGAAGCTAGATCAATTTACCTTAAATAATTCGAAATGTGCTACTTGAATCGCGCGTAAAACGCCTCATCTGGACAGGCCTTAAGAGTCACAAAACGCGGTACATAGTTTTTGTATAGCAAATATAATATTTACCGCTAAAGTCAACCACAGTTCATATTTATTTTATATTTTCAAACTTAGGTAATATATACTCATATTTTTATGTTTTACTACAATCGTACCATGGGCTTCAATAAGTAAATTAAATTACATAACATTCCCATAGGGAGACGTGATTTTCCTTGTTTTCCATCAGCCTTTTTCCAATCCCCCTTTCCTTTTCATGGACATCGATGACAATATTAAATTTATATTTAATTTTGTATAGTTATTTAGGCATAACATCGTTTTTTACTTCATCAGTAATGTAAATATTCCACATTTCACTTAATTTTTTGTAAAACATTTGTATGCTTAGTTGGAAGGGATTGCTACTTGACCACGAACCCACCATATTAATGTTTTAAAAAACTAAACACTAATTTTTAAAAGAAATTAATTGAGTTGAACAACTATGTTATATTTGAAAAAAAATTCATTTGACTTACGTTTCAAGCAATTTTTTTTAATAATTAAGTTACCATTTTACACCATAGCGACATCTCCCTGCAAAAGTATACAGAAGAAACAGTGCCAGACTTTCCTATCTCGACACACATATTTTTTCTCTTCCACACCCATGCACTATCTCATTCTCTTACTTCTTAGTTTTCTTTATTTCAAAATATTATTAACTTATTCCAACCACATGTACTTTCTTTATTCTACCACACCTTCTATTTTCATTTGCGCTGTACATGTATTGTGAATACGAGTTTCTGTTCATTCCTTTCACGTACTCAAACTATCTTAGAGTTCCATTCTTTATCTTACTCAACCCTTAAGTTCACATTTATTCCTAATCACATAATCATTTATCCCTAATAACTAAATCATTTATCCTTAATCACATAATCATTTATCCCTAATAACTTAATCATTTATCCCTAATAACTTAATCATTTATCCTTAATCACTTAATCATTTATCTCTAATCACTTAATCATTTATCCCTAATATCACCTCATGTATTATTCTAGTGCACGCATTTTCGCAGCATTATATCCGCTCTCTAGTTGTTTCCGCAACCAGTAAACTACCCTTATTTTTCAGTATTTTATTGAAACGGTGTTATTTATATTTGTGCTTAATCTATAAAACCTTCAAACAAAATGTTTGCATTCCTAATTGAATAATTTAAATTACTTTTGTATTTACTACAGCGTGTATTTGATGAATAAACATACGTAACTTAATTTTATAAAAGCTTCATTTAAAGTTTCAAAATTAACTTTCTTTTGATATTTTGATTCAAGAAAAAATAGTAAAAATGGTTTAGTCGGGAGTATTCTGTCACATATTGCCACACCGTGTATCCTTCTAAGTGCACGCATTTCTACTGTATTAATTTGGCTCTTTTTAGTATTTTTAGTATATATTTTTTAAACTAGATTAGTTGTATTAACGCAAAACTCACTGATGATAAATCTTAGAGGCTGTTAGAAAAAAAGCTCATAAAATAATTCCTATTGAAAAAATAAATCAATCAAAACGTAAAAAAACATTTTTTTAGCAAATAAAACAAATCACTTTTTGTTAAAGTTTTTATTCACAATAGTTTTATAGACTATACTATAAACTAATAATAAAAAAAAAACGTGTTTTATTTTATTAAAAATCAATAAGCATGACACCACAAAGAGAAACAAACACATTTTTAAGATTTAATATATATTAGTAAAAATTCACAAAAAAATGTATTCCAATTCAACTAGTACAAGATATCAAAGAACATCACTTAAGTTTATTTTTACTGCCATTTAATTGTGCTGAATCACTGCGTCATGACTCCCTTTCGATCCACTTCCCTTACGATGGGATCTGGAACTAATAAGGGATCGAAATTCTCTGCTGAGTTTGTCTGAAGACGGTTTCTCTACGCGCCAGAGCCAATTACTCAAGAGAGATTACATTCGCTTTCAGAATGTCTTCATTTGACCATCGTTCTGGGGTAAAGCAATTTCTAAGAACTTCTTCAGTTGATATATTAGAGCTATTACAGAATACGAGTAAATGGGTATGCTGTCTTCTATTTAACTTTTTCAAATATAGTGACATCTCTTAGTATTATGATTCACAATAATAAAATATAGTGAGATCCCTTAGCATAATGATTCACAGTGATAAAATACAGTGATATCTCTAAGCATTATGATTGACAGTGATAAAATTGAAAGTAACATAGGTTGTCCGGTAAGTAAGTCGTATTTTTAGATTCAAATGCAAAACTGCACCTAATGTTCGTGGACTGTAGTTTGTGATATTTTAGTTTCCCGGCAGTTAAAAATTAATCAAACAACGAAAAAACAACCTTTTTCAAACCTAAAACCTTAAATTCTCTAAATGGTATCAAAAAACCGCTCAAGCAAATTGGGTAAACAATGATCTAAAATGCGCTAAACAATTACCTTTCATAATAATATACATATTTCTTAATAACATTTTTTTTCCTGACGACACCTGACAAATACAAGACTGACTATTTTCGGGTCAACACAATATTTTTAAACGTAAAACAATTAAAACTTGACAATCAATATGGCCATGGTCTTACTCACTCTTGTATATATTACATTATTTACAGTTAACGTATTAACATTGTGGAGGTTTACAGACATTGTAATTTGTTTTATCAAACACTGTTTATTCCACTTTTTTGTAACGGTATAACCCTACCGGTTTCAAGGCTTTCACCTCATCTTCAGGGGAGCACAAACGAGACATGTATATATTATATAATATTTTGGGAATATATAAGCAGATAAGACAAATGATATCTGCGCCACCATGTGTGTGTGTGTGACTGATTGCTTTGATATATTTTATCCTTGTATGCTTTGTTTTATTTCCTTTTCACATTAAATATAAATATTATCTGTATAGCTTAAATATTTTTATACGGTTAAAATCTAGACTATAAAATATTAAGATTGCTCCAGATCAAACCTCCTTCACCTGTTGGAAGTTTATCTAGACACAAAATTAGCCCAGAATTTTCGATGACCAAATGTCATACCTGTTTCATTATTATGGTTGACTGTCCTATACGAGTACGTATTTAGTTCATTAATTTATTGGTTTTTATTTTTCGATTTCGAAACAAGTTTTAAAGTTCATCTGGTCAAAATAAGTAAATTTTAATAAAACAAATTAAATTTTTGCTGCGTTTAAAAGTAGAGAAATCAATAAATGAAAATAACACACAAAAAACAAAAACAACATGTCAGATGGGACACAAATCTATGCACTGTAAAAGTATACAATCAAAATTATGGTGATGTGAAAGAAAAAGTGAATGCGATATATGGGTGAACAATAAAATATTGAAGTAAGTTAAAAACTTATGTTCTTGGGTAGTATTTTTTCAGATGATAGAAGAGTTACGAGAGATATCACATGACGTGTAGTGAAGGAAACAAAGTAAAAAAAGCCCTTAAACATTAAAACTTAACAGGCAAACAATCAGTTTCAAAATTTGCTAAGATGATAGTTCGCAACATTTTTTAGTACCAACTTTGATATATGGGAGTGCAACGTTGATGTGGAAAAAGACAAAAAATAAGTCGAATAAATTGTGTAGAAATACGTGCGATGAGAAAAATACGCAGGATCACAATGTTTGATAGAATACTGAATGAAATGATTAGGGATTAATGTGAATTTAAAGATATGTTAAGTAAGATGAAGAATAGCAATGTAAGATGGTTTGGGCATGTAGAATGAATTATTGAAGTAAGACTAACTAAATAAATATACATTGCAAAGGTGAGTGGAAGACGTCGTCGAGTAAGACCAAGAAAAGTAGATTGGCTGAAGTGAATAGTATTTTTATCGATGACACATAAAAAAGCAGAAAAATCGCAGGAGTTGTATAAAAAGATGTAGGGATGTAAAGGAGGCGAAGGATCTGTGGCGAGATAGGAAAGTGTGCCGCTCTTTTTTCTCTGGCAATTCCAATAGGGATATGTCGTTATGGTATGTATGTATACAATTATCATAATAAAGAGTTCAAACATGATATGACTGGACGATGTTTCATAAAACCGTAAACTGAGAACCAGGTTTCCTCGTAAATCTTCGTCACTAGTTTTATCTTTTATATAATTTGCCTACTGCCGTAAAGGTGAAAATGAAACAAAACATACTGTTATGGTAAAGTGAAAATGAAATGAAACATATATCACATATGCAGAAGCATTGTTCTAATTTTGAAATACATTATACTTTGAAAGTTAAAATTCCGCAGGAAGCTAGGTAGGGTAGGCGTTATTTTTCTCAAACGGATTTACAATATAAAATTTGTATGTCTAAATTGGCCTTTTTAATTACAATTAACGTTTTTAAAAAGAGTGCCGTGTTGATTCTAGATGGAGTAGATTGACATTTTCATTGGAGTTTGGAAGATCTACTTTTTTGTGTCGGGTGGTTGATTTTTGACTTTATAGAGGCACCGCCTGTGTCTCTTCATTGAATGGTGTTATTATAAAAGCAGAAAGATGTTATTTGGTGTGATGGACATGGATTTTTGACAGTGTTTCTTCGTAATAGAAGAAAAACTTGAACCTGGCAATGAGGATTACACCATGTCGTGAATTGTAATTTATTAAATTATAATTACAATTGAAAAGTCGTAAGGATAGACTTTGAATAAAGTTTTTGTATATCTACCTACACTAGTATTTAGCCATGGGTAAATATCTCATGGTTAAATACATGTAATAATAATAAATGAACAGTTGATCTTTTTTTTTCTTAATAGTTTTATTTCAATCTATTATGATAACTATTTTTGTAAGTTGGTTTTGATCTCAACATTGAAAGGAATGAGAACGAAAGCCTTTCATTACTTATTCGGTAATTAATTTTCCACATCGATATAAAAACGTTATTATATAAAAAGGTTATTATATAAAACGTTATTATATAAAAAGGTTATTATAAAAAAAACCGCATTTCACCAGTTCCGAGATAATTCAGAAAATATTTCATCTGTTTGTATGAGCTTCTATTGAAGAAAAAAAAATTTAAGTAATTTAACACCAATTTAATATATTTGATATTTTTGTTCATAGAGAATTGATCTATACTTTTACGATATTCCTATTAAACTGAAAAAAATGGGTATGTGGTTCGGATCATATTTGCATATTAACGTCTATATTTTTTACTGATTTGCTATCATACGTGTAAGTTAATTAATTTTTAAGGAAGTAAATATCAACTCTTTAATTGTTATTTTAGTGTTTTTTAATTTCTAAACATCAATATAATTTGATCGATTTATGGACTTTTAGAAAGAAAATGTCGAAATTATGATGTATTTTTTTTTGTTGTAGGATACAAATGTTTACTTTGGTATAGTTAGTAAGTAATTATTGTTAAATATTCCATATTTTTTTAACACGTTTACGTTAATTCTGCTCAGTGAGATACAGACAAAATCCTAGTTTACTGGGGACGCAACAAATGAAAGGCAATAAACCTAGATTCATTACAATTGTGTGTCCAAATTAAATTTTCTGTTTTATTCATAAATTGTGTATGTATAAAAGTTCTTGTCATGTATAAATAAATAAAATATGTATTTATAAAATTTCTAGTCATGTATAAATAAATAAAAAAAAATGGAATAGAATGAAAAATATTATTATTAGAAAATATAAATGTCGACATCTGTGGTCTAGCTGGTAAGAGGCCTGTATTCCGACCCGGAGGTTGCGGGCTCGGTTCCCGTTGAAAACGTTTTTTTTAAATGATTCGAATTTGGTTTTCATTTTAAACTTCATTTATTTATTTATTTCTTCAGGTCCTTTGCATGTAACCGGTTTCTCTAATTCGTACAAAGACCAAACATAACAAGTAAAAAAAATAGAGTCTTTTGATAAAAGCAATAGTAAAAATGTATATGTTACACTAAAACATTATGAGCGACACATAAAAAAAACGTTTATATGAGGATACACGGTTAAAAAGTGTAATTTCTCTACCTACTGGTAGTTCCAAAAGCAGGTTGGTTCAATTTATAGATTGATAAAACAATCTGTGGGTACGTTGTCTGGAACATACAAACCAAGATTGCTCAGGATAATTATCTGGAACATACAAACCAAGATTGCTCAGGACGGATGGATTATCTAAATTGTCCATGAGCAGACAAAAAAGTGGATACCCAAACGAAGAGATCTTCCATTCTAATGATCTTTAACAAAGCATTCGCAATAGCTTTAGGCCTCTTTAACATATTTTTGATTGGTTGGAAGAATACCACATAGCAACAAATCCAACAGTTGTACTGTATATAACGAAAGTGTTTGTCAAATATTTTTTTTGTTTTCTGTTGTTTGGTGAAAAAAAAAACGTTTTATTTCGAAAGGTTTCCTACTTTTATTTAATTTTATATGATTGAACGATTAAATGATTCTATTGTATAAAATGGCAATAAGACAATATATTAAATTAATTTTCTGTCCTTTAAAAATATTGATTTTACTTAACATATTAAAAAATATATTAGTTTGTAATAAAATGCCTTTTAGTGCATAAAATACAAATAAAACAAAAAAATATATACTTGAATCTTAACATATTTTTTTGTTGAGGTTTAAGTTACAAAAATATTTTATAAGTTGAGGTTTAAGTTACAAAAATAATATTTTTGTAACTTTAACCTCAACTTCAATGAAACATGGAAACCGTAATTAAAATAACAACAATGATTCATTTACGACATTTTAATTTTTAACATACTAATAACATTTTTTTGTGACGCCCATATAATTTATATAAATTCAACACAGCCCTCTCGAGATGATATTTAAATAAAAGTCATCAATTCGTAGCGAAGAATACAAATAATTATTTAGGCGTAACGATATTGATTGATACTTCCTATGTTAATTGCATTCCCGACTTTTCGTTATGTGAGATATTTAAAAAAAATAATTAGAGGTACAAAAAAGGTATCCTCTGGAATCTTCATCACTTTTTTATAATAATAATAAATAAAACAAAATATTAATTTGTGTAAATCGTTCATCCCGTACTTATAATCGATTTTGCAATCTTCCAATATATTTTTAAGGATTTCTACGCGATTTTTTTCCGCACACTCATACACTATGTCCTCAAGTCATTAGTTAAATTGAATAAGTTAAACTGAGTTTAACAAATACATTCGAGGAGGGGCCTAGTATTGTGTGTTGTAAAATAATTGAACATAAATTCAAGTGTTTAATTTTTATTTCATCAAATAAATTAATTGATATACAAAATTAATCATTTCTTTAGAAATTTCGTAATGAGTATAATAATGATTTTTTCTTATATAGAAACGCTTTTGTTATGATACGAAATATCAATATTTAAATGTTTGTGGTTCCGTATGGGATAAAATAAATCCTAGCCCATTTTTTTTAAATGCAGTTAAAATATAGTTTAACTGTATTATTATTTCCATAAAAGAATGTTGTATTGTTAACTCATTCAATGAGGCTTAATTTGTTGTTCTTTTACCTTTACTTAAAAATATATTTGTTTCAGACACCAAAAAAGTTATTAAGTATAATATTTTTTAGAATGTAGATGGTGAGGATTCCAAATTGATATTAAACTTCTAACAATGACAGTGTTTTTACTTCAAGGTCATGTCTCAGTGGGCTCATAATGATTCTAAGTCCGGAAACAAGACGTGATTAATCTTTATAAAATATATTGTTCTGCCTCTATTGGGAGTTGAATATCAGAATGGAAAGATAACGAATTTATGGAGATGTGCGTGGGAATGTGAGAATGTTTAGGGTGTAGAGAATTGATGATAGATTATAAACAAATCTCGTTTTAATAAAGATAAATGAGGAAATTAAACCATGACATTACATTAAATTATTTGTTATTTGGGAAAATCAAATGTTTTTATCCGCAACCGATATATTTGATTTTTAAGATAAAGTGAAAGTACAAGTATTTATATAATTTTTTATAATAATTTTGAATACCGTTTGCCAAAGAGTTTTGATTTTTTCTGGTGCACAATTTTTAAGGTAAAATAGAGTTAAATTTTCAATTACACTAATGCTTATCTCGCAAAGGCTGCGACATTCGTTTTACTCGTACTACTTATTTACTTAAGATAACCATAGAGCTCCAGAAGAGTTCTAAACTTCTGAACGATACATATCCATTATATACGATCTCGGCTTTTTGTAAGAATCCTTTTCTTTCCACTAGTTTCTTCAGGTCAACCATCAAATTGTCTATGTAACGCTGTTTGAGTCTACCCAAAGAACGTGTTCCGTTTTGTTTTACCTAATGAACATTTCTGATGGCTCGGTCATTGCGTTCTCGACCAAACTATGCTAGGTGATTGGATAAGTTAATGCTTGTAAGATAGGGTTGACGGAACAAGGCTTGAACCTCCTCGTAAATGTGCATCTCCAAGTTCCTTCTGTAACGCCAGATCTTTGACCCAGTATTGTTCTCTACAAACTATTTTCAAACCACAATATTTGGCTCAGGTCTTTTAGCGCCATTCTTGATGACTTCTATTCGTGAGTTACAACAAGTTTTATTTAAATGTTGGTAAACTTAATTAGCAAAAAAATCTTTATGAATGCTATTTCTGTTTTGAAATGTACGAGTACTTCATTTTCCTGATTGATAATTGTGTAAGCGCCTTTATCCACCCTTTCGATTGTATCTCTACTAATCGATTGTATTTTTTCGTTTCTATATTAAATCTATTTCCACACTACCTAATGTGAATTCATTTGGCTTCAGTAGTGATGTGAAATAATATTATATATCGCAAACAAACACAGAAATTTACTTTACATGTTGAGAATAACTGTTTTGTAAAATTTTGTGAACATATTAAATGTTATCTCACATAGTTCATATAGACAATGCTTTCTTACAGGTAGTACCTGAGTACCACATATCTTTCGTATCTGAAGCAATCTCCTTTTCACATACTCCAACTAATTGTTTTGAATTTCATCGTCTATTATGTGATTCAAGTATAAGACGCAATATGAGTTTGGAATTAATGTTACTTATGAAGAAAATAATAATGTTTACCTAAGAAATAAAATTCATTACCTATGCGTTGGAACTATAATATAAACTTCATGTTACTGAATGAAAATCTTTTCTCTATTCCTTAATTTTGGTGTGCGCTCAATAGGACTTATCGAACAAAACAGAAGCCTTTTGTTTATTATTTATAGTTAAGGCGTTAACGTTGTGGAGGTTTAAAGACATTGTAATTTGTTTTATCAAACACTGTTTATTCCACTTTTTGTAACGGTATAACCCTACCGGTTTCAAGGCTTTCACCTCATCTTCAGAGGAGCACAAACAAGACTGTTTGTGCTCCCATTCTAGTCTTTGTGTCTTGTTTGTGCTCCCCTGAAGATGAGGTAAAAGCCTTGAAACCCGTAGAGTTATACCGTTACAAAAAGAGGAATAAACAGTGTTTGATAAAACAAATTACAGAAGCCTTTGGATGAAATCTTAGTAATCCTATTCTCATTTGCCCGTTTTCCTACAGATAAGTGTTGATAAGTTGTAATTAATGAAATAGTTTTTCCTCCCTTTTTTCTCGTCCATCTTTAAATTCCATTAATCAATTAAACTCCATATATAATTTTTATTTTTCAAGTCTTTGCACATTACAGGTTTCCCTAATTCGTATAAAAACCAAACATAGCAAGTAGAAAAAAACATGTTGAATAATTCAACATTTTAAGACTTATTAAATAAAAAAATTGTTAAAGTGTATATGTAACACTAAAACATTATGACAAAATTTAGCAGGCTAGATAATATACAATAAAAAAAAATATTTCAAGTACTACACTAAATTTAAGATTTTTTCCTGAAGGAGCTGAGTGATACGTGAAATACGTCTATATGAGGACTTACGGTTAAAAATGTTTATAATTCTATTCTGTTTTCAATCAGCTAAAAATCAGCTGATTATTAATTATTTAATTACATTAATTGGTGTAAGAAAGCTGCTAAACCAATAATCAAAATTACTGAGCAACTAAAAACTTTCACAGTATTTTATTATGTTACTGGTTAGTTAACTGGCAATAATCTTGTCCGAATATTATTACAAAGAAGTGTTGAATAAATTAAATAAATAAGTATTTGACTAAGGCTGAACTGCATTTAATAAGCTATTACCAAAGATACCTCAAGAAAGACTTATAATATGTATGTGTCTTCTGAGTTTCAAAATGGCAACTTTCATAACGCAAATAAAGCGTATGCTCAGTGTGTTATGGATAGAAGAATACTGAATATCTCAATAAGAGACCGGAAAATTTAAGAATGGGTAAGGCAGCATACCAAAATCGTAGATGCCGCTGAGAGGGTTGCTACTCAGAAGTGTAACTGTGCACGGCACATTGCTAGTTGCAAAAGTACACCCAAAAAATGCTGGAGTGATGACCACGGACAAGGATAAGAAGTGTGAGAATATCCGTAATAAGACATGGTCCGATACCATCACAAATAAGACTGGGAGCATATGGAAGCAATGTGCTCATGATAAAAATGAAAAAAAAAAAGGAAAGGGTCGACGTATGTAAAAGTCTGGAGTCAACCGACCGGATGGTAAATCTTTTATTTTTTTACAATATAATCTGATACGTAGCAATCTCTTAAAATTTATTAGAAAAATGCAGCCTGAAGTGAAAACCAGACGGATACCTTTTTTAAAAAAAATTGGTATTAACGGGAATTGAACCCACAACCCTCAGGTTGGAATGGAAAACAGGTGTCTTACTCTTTCGTCGCCAAATAATAACGGGTTTTTAAGTCTCTAGTCCAAATATAATATATTTTACTAGAAGAATACTCTTTTATTCAAATATGTCCATCCATAAAGTCATAATAAATGTTTTACTTAAAATTCAACCTTTTTAATAAAAACTTTCAAACTTTAATATTAAGAGCATTGTTCCTTAAAAATATTTTAAAATTCCTCTTTTATAAGGATAATTTAGTCTGCTAGTTTATTAACTAGAAAATTGAAAAAGAAACGCACATTGCCAGGAATCTGAACTTTTAGGTAGGTAAAGTCTCAAACATTTAGATAAAAAGGATTCCAACATGTTGCAAATCCCTTTTTTGTACCTTCAGAGAATTTGCTGAATGTGTCAAAAGGAGAAACATTTGGAAGAGCACAGTCCTCCTTTACATTTATTTTCGAGATGAGAAAAGGGATTATTTAGTGAATGTTCCATTTTGAAGTTGTTATTATTCTTTACGTCTGAAAATATTAAAGGATTTTTCAGTTCTGCTAAATCAACGTTTTATTTAAATCTGTGTCATTTTTTTGTAAGCCTTGGGTGGATAACAATTGTATTATGGGCTTTTGAAGCATAAAAATATGTATGTGTGAAACTATTGCATGTATTATGAGAGCATTTTGTTTTACATCAATTGATTCAATTTAACATGTTTTAATTATTGTATGAACTTAAGTATCGTATAAGATTAAAATGCATTTTTGTAGATAACGATTGTAATTGGAGCTTTTTTAGCACAAAAATATGATATATTCTATTTTAAAAGTACTTACTTTCTATTCATTGATTCAATTTTCCTACGTATGTGGGCCAAAGTGTGACACATGAGTTAAACTTACTTAGGTGAATAACGATTGTATTTGGAGCTTTTATAGCACAAAAATATGACTGATTGTATTTTGTGAGCACATTTATTTACATCCTTTGCTTCAATTTATCTATGTATGTAGACTAAGCAATACCATACATAAGTGTTTAGTGTGATGAAGTTCAGATTTTATGTTGCTGGTTCAAAAAATAGTATCTGGTTTTTTACAGTTAAAAAGCTTAACGAAATTTAAACACAAACAAGCATACACCTTCTTTACATTTATTCAATTTTACTTCATATGTGAACTAATGTCTTACATATGAGTGAAAATTACTTGGGTGAATAACGGTTGAACGAGTATTTAGAGCTTTTCTGGGACAAAAATATGATTGCTTGCATTTTGAGAGAATTTACTGTCTACCCATTGATTCGTTTTTCTATGTATACATATATGCACTTAAGTTTTACAAATGAGTGAAAATAATTGAGTGTATAGAAATTGTATTTGGAGCTTTTCTAGCACAAAAATGTGATTCATTGTATTGTGAGAGCACATTTATGTATCCATTGCTTCAATTTAACTATGTATGTAGACTAAGCAAAACCATACACAAGTGTTTAGTGCGATGAAGCTCAGATTTTATGTTGCTGGTTCAATATAAAGTGTCTAATTTTTTTACAGTTAAAAATCTTAACGAAATTTAAACTCAAACAAGCATACATACCATGACGTTATGTCAGTTTCAGGGTAAGCAGAGAGCACATAATAACAAATAACACCCTTTGCCTCATCCACATCCATACATACATACTCTCTTCCTCCTTACTTTTATTTTTCATATTTTTCTTCAGTCGTTCTCTAGCATGACGTCCACTTAAGAGACATGAATTTTTTATTTTTTTTATTAGATTTATCATTTCTTTTCCTATATTCAATAAAAGCGTTGAGCAATCTTGTATACAGTATTAAAACATGGTTGTAAAATACTTGTAAAATCCCATTTTATTTATGAGATCAAAATGTTTGTTTCATTGAAAATGTTCCTATTTTTCAAATTCTGCTTACATGCATTTCTTTTAAATCTTTCAATTTAAAATAATACAACGAAGAGAAAACAAAATAACTTTTATTTCCTCAAAAAAAATTTCGTTCTCTGACAAAAAAACAGGATTTATTTAAGTGTGAAGTGAACGAGTAAAGAAAGAACATCGTTTGTTTGATGATCAAATAAATTGTATCCGTTTTATTCATTTCAACAGAAAAAAAATCTTTCTTTAGACTCAGAAAGTAAATGAGCAGAAACGAAGTTTCAAAATTTTGAAGATTCATTTGAAAAAGGGTTCAACAATCATATATAGGTATTGATGTACATGTTTATACACATTAATTAGATGAAAAATAGTTTTGTTGCACAGCGCTTTCGTTTTTTAATAATTTAAAAGTTAATAAAACGTGATTTTCAATGTAAAGGTAAACAATTTAAAGCTCTCCGATTGTTTAATTTTCATGGTGTATTAATAAATTTTCTTTTTTTTAAATTTATTATTGTAAACCTTGGAAATTTAAATATTTAATTTAATAAGATAGGAATAGAAATCACATGACATTGACAGCCTGGTAATTTAATTTAGTTAAATATCATCATTCAATCATTATGAAATATACCAGAAAGTTAAAAAAAGACAGGTCTTTTAAAAAATAATTGAAAATCGGAAGACTGTTAATTTTTATATAAGGTAGACTGAAGGTTTTTGAATGCTGGGAAATTTTGAAATATTTAATGCTTTTTTAAGATTCGCTTTATATCGATTAAAATGCTCTAGGTTCGATATTGGTTATTAAAAAATAATAACTTACATACCACTATTAAGTACAAATGTGCCACACTACATAGTATAACATACATATTGTCACGCTCTCCTCTTTGCGGGGTAAACTGATATAAAATAATCTCCATACTTATCTATCCATGCACAACGTGTTTGCCTTCTCCACATTCAGACATCTCTCGTCTTGCACAATATTTTTGTATTCATACTGCTAACTTAACCTTTCAAAATCTGCTACACTTAATCCTGCAACATTTTTGTCACTTATCCTCTTACATGCACAGGCTTTCACTTTTGACTTTTATAATAACTTAGTCATTCATTATCTCCACATATCCAAACCATCTTATGTTAACTCTCTTTCTTCATCTATAATTCGAACATTCATTATATTACATCATAAAAATATCACCATAAAATATAAAATCAAATTTATTTAGGGCATCTAAAAACAACTTGAAACAATAAATTCAAATGGAAAGCGATCTAAAAAAATCTGATATTGGCCGGGAATCGTGATGTCAATATGCCAAAAAAACACTTTACTAGGACACTACGGTGACTAAATTGGGATATAAAAACACTTTTATTATTTATATTGTACTTTTCTTGAACATTTTTTCAACAAAGACAAAATAATGGGCACAGTCTTGAATCGATTAGTCTACTGTAATAAGCAGTTAATGACCTAACCGCTCAGGACCTCAACGATCCTAATTAACTTCTGCGGCACGAACCAAAGAGCCCATTGCCGTCAATTCGTTTCTTGAAAGCCTAAAAGAAGGCTCTGCTATGGGTGTCGCTGAATAACAATGCAAAATAAAATGAGTAAACATTTTCATTTTGTCCTTAAGAAGAAGCCAAACAATTCAAACTTTCATAGCTAAGAATAGTACGGGGTTGGAGATGTTCATGGAGTTAAGTGATCCCTTCAAGTGGCCTTTTTTGGAATATTATAACTTGGTCTAAATAAAAGTTAATTGAAAAAGTTCAGTTATTTTTGGTAAAATGCAAATTATTTACTATGTTGTTTGTAGTTAAGGCATTAACGTTGTGGAGGTTTAAAGACATTGTAATTTATTTTTATCAAACACTGTTTATTCCACTTTTTGTGACGGTATAACCCTACCGGTTTCAAGGCTTTCACCTCATCTTCAGGGGATCACAAACAAGACTTGTTTGTGCGTGTCTTGTTTGTGTTCTCCTGAAGATGAGGTGAAAGCCTTGAAACCGGTAGGGTTATACCGTCACAAAAAAGTGGAATAAACAGTGTTTGATAAAAATAAATTACAAATTATTTACTTGTAAAACACGCAGTTACGAGTATATAACTGTTTGGTGCTGAAAACCCAAAATGTATGTTTTTATACTAAAGCGTCTTACCAACTAGGTTTTATCCGTGGTCTTCCTAGTAAGATGCCAGTCTTCCAGCCCTGGGGTTCCCGATTCGGTTTTTGTTAAACACACAGTATAAAAAAAGGTTCGAGTATGCTTTTCAAGACATCAAGACCTATATTTCCTCATCAAGACCTATGTATGGAGTATCTTGATGTACGGCTGCAAGACATGGTGCCTATCCGAAAGAGATAGACGAAGACTAGAGGCTTTTGAGATGTGGTCCTATAGAAGACTATTAGGAATTTCCTGGAGAGACCGCATCACAAATCAAGAGGTTCTCCAACGAATCGAAGGAGGAAGGCACCTGCTCAGGATCCTGTCCGAAAGGCGTGCAAGATGGATCGGTCATATAATACGACAAGAGGGCCTCTTGCATGCCATAATGGAGGGCATGACCGAGGGGACAAACTCTAGGGGACGCCCACGCCGAGAGTACCTGGAGGACCTGTTGGTGGACGTGCGCTGCTCAACATACACAGACTTAAAAAGAGCGCACAGGACAGGGGGGAATGGAGGAGAAGAGTTCAAATTGCTGCAAACCAGTCTTAGGACTGCAACCACGGAAGAAGATGCCTTTCACTTGAGGCTTTTTAAGACCTTTTTAGTTGGTTGGAAAATATTGTCACATGGCGATAAGATTGCCAAGTTATTTTGTACACAGCGAAAATGTTATTAAATTGGAATCTAATACATTATTAAGACTGTTAGATATTACACATACATAGTACACCTTCAGGCCGTCTTCCTGTCAGGGTAGACATGAAATAAAGAGCGCCAGACTTTCCTATCACGACACATTTTTTGCTTCTTCTTTAAACATACACCTTATCATCCAGTTCCTACGATTCTCTGACTTTTTAAATTTCTTTGTTTGGAAATATCATATACTTGATCCAACCATACTTACCTTAGTCTTCCTCTACCATATGTTAATTTCCACTCACATTTAAACTATATGTTTATTTTGTTAGTCTTTCTTAATTAATTTGTTTCACGTGTCCAACCCTCTTTGAGTGTTCTTTATCTTGGTCAACACATCAGCATTAAATTCACATTTATCCTAATAGCTTTATTTCTTTTTTTGCCATACATTGTCATTACATATATTCTTCTAAGTGCACGCATTTTTTTAGCATTCATTCGGCTCTTTCAGTATTTCTCACGTCCACGGTTTACTCCCATACATCAGAAATGATAACAAAATATTGTTGTGGATTATTATTTTGGCCGATTTTGTTACTGTTCGGTTCGAGTACATACTTTTTAGTGTTCCATTGGCTTTGTTTCGTATCGCTGCACACTGTATGATACCCTTTATAACGCATCCATCATGCGAGAAAATATTACCAACTAGTAGATTTCTTATACTCGTGAAAATTATTGTCCACGAACATTTAGTGCAACTTTGCATTTGGATTTGACTTTAGTTTCCGGACAACCAATTAAATCGTCATGTAATAATACACAACATTAAGACTTATTAGGCGTAACTAAAATAATTAAATTGACATTTAATAATCACAACGTACTCGTGTTATGGTTATTTAATATATTTTGGATTATTAATAGAGAGGAATAATAATGTGATTCGTGAAAACAAAATCCTGTCTCGTTATCAGGAAAGTGGTTTTTGCAGAAAACCTACATTCTTGTGATTAGGGGTGGGTTAATCATTGTGGAGGCTCTTGAATATAAATCACTTCGTCAAATATTTGATTGAACCTATAAGAAATATATTATTCTATTGTTTTTTAACGTTTTGAGATGCCGTAAGTTCAAATCATTTTAAGACGTAAATAAATGCTTACGCTTTTAATCGATTGAACTTAACATATTTTCGTACTGTTTATTTAATTATAATGCCGATATCAATATCTGCTCAAATAATGGTTCCCAATATCGTATTATTGTCAACATTCGTGTATGGTAGTGAAACATAGAAGTTCAAAATTAATGTAATGAACCGAGTAAAATGCTTTGGAAATGTGTGTACAGTGAAAATTGTTGGCGACGTTAGTTCAAATTACGAGAAATTAAATGTCGTTATTCTATAATAATTGTTTTCAATGTTGTATCTAAGACCACTTTACGAAATAGTTTATTTACATTTGTGCATTGAAACTAAGCTTTGAGTGTGGGCTGAAAAATGTCTGGCGTCTTCGTGACTGGGTTCGCCCTCCTCTCGTAATTCAAACTCTCAACAAAAAAGTGTCTTATTGTTTATTTCTCTGTCTCGTCCAAATTTGGACTCTTTAATTCTATTTTCTCTCTTTACACTTTATCTTTCTGGGGTTGTGTAAGAATGTGCGTTTATGTTTTGAAAATTTTTCGTACATATTTATTAATTGTAATTGTAATAACTGTTTATTTCTAAACATTTTTAAATCATAATTTACGAAAATAAGGGTATGGATTGAATGACATCTGGGGTCCTAATGGCTGAACTCGCTCTTCTATTGGTGGGGGTGCAGTGCAATTTGGAGGACATTATATACCCTTTTGATAACTTGTCTATTACATTGCTTTTATAAACAATAAATTAAAACAAATGCTTTAAAATCACATTCAAGTAAAACGGAATATCTCTGGATGGCTTCACCCCGTCGAGATTCTCTTGGTAGGGATGTTTTATGAGTCATGGGTATTTTTCCAAAATAAAGCATCAAACTTCTTGGTGACTCTTTTTCAATGGACAAATAGGTCATATAGGTTTTTCGAGCTTCTAAATTCTAACTATTGCGACACAAATATTTCGCCCCTTCCACATTCATAAACCTTCTCAAATAACTCTTATAATTTCCATAACATCTTACTTTTCCTTTTTTCAAAATATCATTCACTTGATCCAACCATACTTTTCTTGGTTTAACTCTATCACGCCCTACACTCAAATTTGCAAAGTATGTTTGTTTTCCAAGTCTTTTTTCATTCATTCGTTCCACGTGCCCAAACTATCTCAAATTGCTCTTCTTCATCTTACTCAACATATCAGCCTTAAGTCCACATTCATCTCTAATCACTTCAATGCATATTCTATCAAATATTGTCACCTCATTTATTCTTCTAACTGTATACATTTCTTCAGCCTTTATTCGATTCTCTTCAGGTTTTTCCCGCCGCTGGCAAACTACAGTATTTTTCCAATATTTTATTGAAACTGTACCATTTTGAATTATCGTAAACATATTAAACCTTTGACAAAATGTTTGCGTTCCAAACTGATTACTTTAAATTGATTTTGTAATTTCAACAGCAGTTATTTGATAAATTAAAGCACGTCACGCTGAGCTTCATAAAAGCTGCATTTATAATGCAAAAAATATTATATTTTAATACAAAAAAAATGATTTTTTTTTTCGGGGATATTCATTAAGTAGAGCGAACTTTCGATAAGGATGGTTAGTAAAATGGATATTACTTGTATTAAAAATAAACAACAATTTTTTACGCATTTAGTCCCTAGCATAAGTACATAGATGTCATCAGGAAATTTCCCTGCTGGAGTAGGCAGAGAGGACTGAGCGTCAGACTTTCCTTTCTCAACACACACCCTTCGCCTCTTCTACATTGATACACCGTCTCATACAACTCCAACGATTTTTCTTACGTTTCCTTCTTTAAAAATGGAATTCAATTGATCCAACCATACTTGCATATATTATATATATAACATCAAAAATATTTATTGAATTAATGAAATGTGGATATCATCATCATTATCTCCTTGAAGTTTCGTTAAGGTTTCAAATAAAGAAAAACATGTTCATATGTATATTAAACTTCAAGGAACTTGTAACTTTCATACCTTGTTTTTTTTTAATGAAATGATCTTAATATATTTCATAGATATAGGCTTTTTAAATATTGGCCATAGATCTATAAACGTCAAATATTAGGTCCCCACATACGAAACCGGCGTTTTGCCGTACTTGCAACTTTGATCTCAAATATCTTCTCTTTGGTTAGGAATTTCAAACTCAAATTTATACAGCTATTTACTCAAGTATTTGTGTTTCGAAAATTATAATTCATTTGTTTTTTCCTCAATTGTTTTTTTTTCTTTGCGTCACTCAGTTTACAAAATGGAAAACTTGAAATATCGCGTTATTTACGAGTACGAGTTCCACCGTGGCACCAGTGCTGCAGAAACGGCTCGAAGGATTAATGATGTGTATGGCGACGGTGCCGCAAAAGAAAACACAGTGCGTTTTTGGTTCCAACGTTTTCGTTCTGGAAATTTCGACCTGCAGAACAAGCCCGGAGACCAAAGTTGATAATGAAGAATTGAAGGCTATTGTGGAAGCGGATCCATCGCAAACCACGTCCGAGTTATCTGCAGGCTGCGGTGTTAGTGATAAAACTGTTTTAATCCACTTGAAGCAAATTGGGAAGGTGAAAAAGCTTGAAAAGTGGGTACCTCACGAATTGAGTGAAGCAAATCAACAAACGCGCGTTGACTGCTGCGTTGCATTACTCAACCGGCACAATAATGAAGGGATTTTGAATCGAATGAAAAGTGGATATATATAACATCAAAACCTGTGATGAAAAGTGGATCCTGTATGATAATCGGAAGCGCTCATCGCAATGGCTGAACCCTGCCGAACCAGCCAAACCATGCCCCAAGCGAAAATTGACTCCAAAAAAGTTACTTGTGAGCGTTTGGTGGACTAGTGCTGGTGTCGTTCACTACAGCTTTCTTAAATCTGATCAGACGATTACGGCAGATGTCTATTGTCAGCAACTGCAAACCATGATGGAAAAGCTAGCTGCTAAACAACCGAGGCTGGTTAATCGCTCTAGGCCACTGCTGCTTCATGATAACGCTAGACCACACACTGCACAACAGACGGCTACCAAATTAGAAGAGCTTCAATTGGAATGTCTAAGACATCCACCGTACTCTCCGGACCTTGCCCCAATAGATTACTATTTTTTTCGAAATTTGGATAACTTCTTGCAAGGGAAAAAATTCAACTCCGATGGGGCAGTCCAAACCGACTTCAAAGATTTTATTGATTCCCGTCCGAATGGTTTTTTTAGTAAAGGGATCGATGAACTATCTATGAGATGGCAAAAGTGCATAGATAGCAATGGTACATACTTTGATTAAATAAATATATTATATTAAAAAAAAATCAACTTTATGTTCCTCCCAAACAAAACGCCAATTTCACATGTAAGGACCCAATATAATGTACCCCTCTTTTTAAAGTAAAAACCACGTTGGTGAGCAGAATCAAAAACGACCTTGCATTTTTCTCCTTCTTTCACATTTTTAGTTAACATTGCATGGTGATCTTATTGACAAATGGCAATCTGTTCCAGCCATCCAGAAATATGTTAAAGAGACCCTAGCTAAAAATCAGACCGAAACATAGCCACGTAATTCTAACTAGGTCACGCAGATCACCTATTTGTTGAGTTTGACTTATTCACGAATTAGCACTGTGAAGTAGGCTCTCCCTGACGCGTGGTTAAAATGTATTTTTAATTATGTATTTCTATCAAATGATCCCTACCAAAGCGAAACCTTTTGAACTCGATACGTTTCGGTGAAACTCAAGCGTCTTACCAACTTAACCATCTTCTTCCCAGTGTCATGTCAGGTCCCCCAACGTTGAATATCACTCGAGAGTAGACATCTTTGTACCCGGCAGCCTGAAAAAGATCTCCAACGCCCCTTATGCCAGTTCAATCACGTATATTGCGGAACCAGGAGATTTTCCTCCTGCCAACACCTCTTCGGCCTTCTATTTTGCCTTGGATGATCAGGTGCAGTAATTTGTACTTTGCTCCTCTAAGTACATGACCCAAGTAGGACACCTTTCGGACTTTAACATTAGTCAGCAACTCTCTATCAACGTTGGCTCTTTGAAGAACCCTTGTGTTGCTGACCATATCCGTCCATAGTATCCGTAGCATTCTCCGGTGCATCCATATTTCGAATGCTTCCAGTAGGTTCATACTACTAACTTTGAGGGTCCATGATTCCACTCCATGCAATAACACTGACCAAACGTAGCATTTGACTAAGCTTAACCATGCAGGTCCTCAAATAATGATACAGAGTGAAAAATCAAGAGGCTCATACAGTAAACCCCTAAGTATCTTTACAATAAATTTTTTCCTAGTTATTGGCTGTTATTATTTTAACAAATTTATTTTCTTCTTTTACAGTTAATCATCAAAGAAATGAACCGCCTAGGAATGATGGTAGATTTATCCCATGTTTCTCAAAGCACTATGCGGGCGGCCCTGAACACTACCGCAGCGCCCATTCTGTTCTCGCACTCCTCGGCGCGAGCGCTCTGTAACTCTTCCAGGAACGTCCCTGACGAGGTATTGCGTCAGGTGGCTGCCAACCGAGGACTGGTCATGGTTAACTTCTATTCGCAGTTCTTGGCCTGTAAGAACACGGCTTCAGTTGCAGATGCCATAGGTAAGACAAATCAGGTTAATACACCTCAGGTTATTTAAACGTTAATTTTGTCACCATTTTTTCTCATACCTCCCATGTGAGATTCATTGTATTGTATTCCGTTATACGCAGAACAACCTGTAAGTTTACTTGCCATGTGGCAATTTTTTATAGCTAATCAAAAATATATCAAAGATACTTCAAGTATAAACCAGGCTGGAACCATTTTTAAAATTAATTTGATCCCAACGGGAATCAAAGCTATTATTATTATTATTTAACACTTTTATTGCAATACAATCTGGCGGGCTTATTGCCAGGCGGCAATCTCTTCCAATCAACCAGACAAAAGTAAATGAAGGAAGTTACGTGGTCGCATAAATTATTCAAATGACTATCCATCCCCACGAAATCTATAAACATATACGTGACCACATGCCCACGAACCCCACAAAGACAGACAATCACCCAAACATTATTTTTTATATAAAATGAGATATCATCAATCAAAAGGAAAGGAAGGGATGGTGGAGAGGAAAGGAAAAGAAAAATCAGGAATGAAACAAGTTATTTTACTGACTAGAAATTAAGAGTTTTTTCAGTCGCTTCTTAAAGCATGCCAAGGACGGAGCGAGTCTTATATTGGTTTGTAACTGATTCCAGAGTCTCACTGCATGGACAGTAAAAGACGACGTAAAGAAAGAGGAGCGGTGAACTAGAAAGGCCAATAAATAATCTCTATTTGAGCGTAGCGCTAATCCATGATTGAAGAGTGCGGCGGGACATAAGAGGGTGCGGCGGGACAGTTAAGAATATTATACAATAGAGACAGTATGTGAATTTGGCGTCTATTTCTAACATTCAACCAGTTCAATGCCTTCTGGTATAACGTTATATGATCGTACTTTCGTAGGCTGGAAATTAATCTTAGATACATATTTTGAAGACGCTGTAATTTGTTCAGCTGTTCCTCTGTAACATCCAAGTAACATACGTCCGCATAGTCCAGAATCGGAAAGAACAGAGATTGTACGAGTAAAATTTCGGTTTCAGTTGGTAGGAATCTTTTCAACACTTTAAAGCAGTGCTCCGCAACCGGTGTGCCGTGGCACACTGGTGTGCCGTGAGCTGGATACAGGTGTGCCGCGGTCAAATTCAATGTACGAGTATTTGACATTTTACAATTTTTCATTATGTATTTAATACACAATTACTGGTGCCAACTGTTGAAAACTGCGTAGTGTGCTTTGTACACACCATGGCCGCACCAAATTAGTCATAGACAAAGAAAAGTGACCCTTATGCGCGTCGCTGAAGACTCATGCCTTATTTAATACCTATATATTTTAGCTTTTGGTGTGCCGCGGAATTCTAGGAAGAATTTTGGTGTGTCGTAGGTGAGAAAAGGTTGCAGAGCACTGCTTTAAAGGAATGAAATGTTAAATGTTATCTATTAGCACTCCTAGGTTTTTAACAGTTTTATGTAATGGTATGATAGAGCCATCAAGTAATATTGGAAGAAGTAAGTCAGTGTTGAATTTACCAAGAAGCTGAGTGCTGCTAATGAGGATCGCTTGAGACTTCTTAGGATTTATGAGTAAGCCATGCTCCCCAGTCCACTCCAAGATCGATTGAAGGTCCGCATTGAAATTGTTCAAAGCCGCGTGAAATAAATTTGGTTCAAAATTAATATATATCTGCAGGTCATCCGCATACAGATGATAAGAGCATTTAAGAGACAATGTTATTGGGTTGATGAATATAGAAAAAAGGAGTGGAGAGAGAATCCCACCTTGGGGAACGCCTGCAGAGACATCAGTCCTTTCAGATATACGCTCCTGGTATTTAAAAGATTGTTGTCTTCCCTTTAAATAGCTCGAAAACGATGACCGATGCAGAGAATCGTAATGAACGTATTCGAGCCATAAGCAGATCAAAGTCTACAGTATTGAATGCATTGTTAAAATCCTCTAAAGCTATCACCTCCGGGTGGGAAGAAAGGCGTCTTATAAACTAGACCGCGTCAATTTTAATTGCTTTTTAACAAAATATAAATAAGATGATCTTTTATGTGACCTTGATTTTCTTCTTGATTGTTTCCTTAATTCTAAGTACTGTGATCACCGTGGTCATATATCATCCCTTTCCAGAATAAGCGATCTGTTGTCCTAAGTAGCGCCTCCTAAAGTGATCATCCGGCAGCTGATTTTACCTGGTCGCTCTCTCGAATAGATGCTTGACCTTTGCTCGTTTTAAAATTCATACTTCTCGCCTGAATTGATGGATGTTATCGCTCTCTCCCGATATGTGTCTATAGTATCGTAAGATACTTGTTACACACAGCACAGATATATATATCTCAATTCCGAGCTCGTCAATAATTGATCGATTGGTTCTTCTCAGTCTTGAGATTGCGCAGCAGCCATTTATAACACCACACCTCGAAGCATAAATTATTTATCTTTTGGGTACTTTGAGTATTCAGGTCTTCGCACCATATAACACATTTCATTAAATGAGGGCTTTGGGCCAATCGGGTTTAAGGTTTTACTAAGGACTCTTCGTATATTCTGATAATTTTCAGAATATCAATCACTCCCTTTCCCATTTGAGTTCTGACCAATATTTCTTCATTTTAAGAACCTCTGTCGATCATCGAGGAGCCGAGGAAAACAAACTAATGCACATGTTTGAAGTCTCGTAGCTCATTATTTATTTTAGCTGTGTCTGAACGTTCAATGTACACGGTTCTTTTATAGATATACTAGGCGAGTATTTCACTCTAAGATTCCATATTGCGATTTTCTTCTGCACGTTAATTTTTCCTAGCTGCCACAACAGTGGTGAAATTTGTTTCGATGTTAAATTTCAATGATTTTTTTACACTCGTTTAATTCCCAAAAAAAAACTATTTACAAAAATCTTGTGATAACGACAAATTTACCAGAGACATACATATATTGGAACCTATGAACTTTTGATCAGCCAACGACAACAGTTTTAAACATTGTGGTCAATAAGGATATTTTGTATTAAATACAGAATAAAATTGTATTTAACGACTTTGTGGAAACAATATAAAAACATAATTCACGTAAAAAATGCACAAAAGGCTATTCGTTTGAATTAAAAATATTTTGCAATTCCCTAACGTTTCCAACGAGAGTGTCCAAGTAAAGTTAAGGACTTGTGTAAAGTGTATTTATATGGGAGTAACATTCGCTCCGGCATGGCAGCGCAAGTTACATGAAATAGGACGCAAGCAATAGAGACTATTGCGGGTCCTAGCCGCAGGAAGTTGGAAGGACGATAATTTCGCTACAGCTGACCTCCTCGTTGGAAGAATGTATGACTAAATAAACAGGTCTTGCTTTCGTAAATTTCAATCTGCTGAGGATTTTACCTGTTGCGGAGTATGGTGTATACAAGAACTAAAAATGTTTAGGATTTCGATATGGCTTAAAAAGAACTTATTGCTTTTGAAGCTTTCATTACAACACAAAGATACATTTTTTTGCCTTAGATATTTATTGTTTCTGATGTTTTTCATACATAGTTTTTAAAACATAAGTAAATATTATTGTAAATGAATAATGAATATTATTAAATTTTCAATATAATTCAATAAGTTTTGAATGAAAAGCTTCGAGTTCTGACAAATAATTTCATATCTTTCCTGTATTTTCATATAGTTAAAACGAATGAGGAAAATGTATAACGAAATTATTTTTATTAAATACATTATAGTTAGTTTATTTATCAAGTGTTTCAATTTTTTTATAAACTTTTTTGTATTTGGAATAATTATATCTGTCAAATAAGGTTTTAAAAGGAAGATGTTAAAACCTCCTTAAGGGTAACTGAACGCAAGACTGGAAAACTTTTTTAAATTCTGGAATCAGACTTCCAGCCCCCGGGATTTAATTATTCATATTTATTAGACATATTATTACAATTTCCTATTTGATTGAAAAAAAAATAACGCTAATGAATTTAAAGCGATTGTTTGTAAAATAGTTGATTGTAAAAAAAGTACTTAACAAATAAAAATAAAAAAAAAATTTTTGTAGTAAACTTAAAAAGTTACTATTGTTAATAAAATATTTTCGGTCTGCAGGTTTTTATCAAAAATAAAGAGTAAAAACTTTCAAAATGTACATTGTGCATTTTTTTATCAACTCTCTTTATTTTTTTCTAGTATTTTTTTAAGGTATATTCGACCTTACACATGTACATGATGATTATATTGTATCATATTACTGCACTGTTGTATACAATAAAATCTGTTGGGTTTGATACGATAATTTGATCATTTATATATACTGCCATATGATAATTTATACCAACCAACAAGAAATATGTAACAGGAGCCTGAGAGGCTAATAAAGATGAAAAAAATTAAATCAATCTTTTTTAAAAGCGCCGGGGATGCAATAGGAATCAAACCCTCAGCTCCGGGTCAAAAGGTAGTCATCTTACTAACTAGATTTTATTTTATAATGTTTATGAACTAATGTTATGAAAAGGGTTCTTGTATATACATTTAACATTTTCTGCGTTAATTACGAGAAGTTAGTTCTATGAACAAATTTTATATCATTGGCTGAAATAAAAGATCGCATTCACAAAATAATATCGAAGAAAAATCTATAAAATCTTCACTTAGTATTATTATTTATTCAAAACATCAGGATGTGAATAAAAATAAATTATACATTTTTTTCTAATTGAATTATTACAGCGCACCTCATTTTATTTGCAAAAATCAAAATAAATCAAATTTGCAAAAATCAAAATATTGCATCATCTGTTATTTCTATTTTTAAAATCGACCTTTTTTCCCATATATTTTAGAGCACTCAATCTGGGTAGGTATTATTCTAATAATTCTTCTTCTTCTTGTCGTACCCTATCAGGTCCCCTGATTTTGCCACTCACTCTGGCAAAGGCTTCTCTATCTTGCGCAACCCGGAACAGGTCCTCCACACGCCTCATCCCCGTCCAGTCTCTTATATTGCGCAGCCAAGATGTTTGCCTTCTATCAGGACCACGCTGCCCTTCGATCTTATCCATCAGTATCAACTGGAGGATTTCGTAATTCTCTCCACGTGAAATGTGAACCAGATAGGATATCTTGCGGACCTTAATATCTGTCAGCAGCTGTCTACTGCAATTAGCTCTCCTTATGATTAATTCCTATAAATGTAGCCTGGTAAAGCCATATTAAATTCAGAAATCGTGTTTATTACAATATTTAGCCACTATCTAAATTAATTTCATTATAACATATGTAAAGTATGTTTGACACTGTCAAGTGTATTTACTCGACTTTAGGTTTAATATCCATTACATGAGTTTTAATTAATTAAAATTAAATTCCTCGCTTCGCATTTGGGAAATAAATTTATGTAAGTGTACAATTATTGTTAAGGATAAATAATACACCTTTTTGATGAATATTTATTTTAATTTCTTGTTCTTCGTGGTCTTCTGCTATATCTCGAACTGTGTGCACCACCTGTCTTCATACCTCCCGGTTCTGGACCCCGTTAGATGCAATGCTTAAAAAGGATCCAGTTAATTGCTTTATTTAATCAGCCCATTTCATGGCATACCTTCCTTTGGTTCGGATTTTCTTAACTGTCCCCATGATCACTAGTTTTTCAGAACTTCGTCATTCTTTGTAGCAACAAGTTTAAAGTTCGTTAGGATTATATATCTACATGTTGTCGAAAGTCTTTTGATAATCTCCGATTTCGGATGACAGAGACGTAATAGCGCCTTGGAGTCCATGACATATGGAACATCCGCCTCTAACACTGCATGTCAAAGGCATCTATCACGTTTATTTTCTTTTTTCTCATCGTCCATGTTGTTTAATTTCTATTTAATAAAATACAAACTTTCTTTGAGCGTCCTTGATGAGAATCTGCTCACTAAATAGCGCTATTAAATTGTCTTATTAGAATGATTTTTATTCAAATTAATACCCGGAACCATAATTCATTATTAAACACTAAATCTTGACTATTTTTCACTGAAAACATTAGTCTTTAAAATAAAATTTCGTACATTTTAGCTCTTTGTCAACCGGTTTCATAACTTTGAAAGTTTCGAAAGCATCAACTCAGACCCTGAATACAAATCATGAAATTTTAAGGTAACAAATTAGTATTTAGCAGTTAGGCTTGATTATGATCTTATGCAAAAAAATACATAATCACCAGCAACCAAAAAATGAAAATGTGAAAATTTTGATATTACGAATTATTCCAATCAAATATTCAATCGAAACTGGTGTTTTATTTTGGATTTCTCTCCTGTTTTTTCATATCGTTAATTATTTTCAAATTAATTCAATTAAAAACCCATCAAAAACATAATTAGCACGATAGTCACTTAAAATTAATATAAATATTGAAAAACCGTTTTAAAATCACTTTTGTCAATACGGTGGTACCTCGTAATTCACAGGGGGTAGGTTTCATGCCATCCCCCGCGGATGGCGAAATCCGAGGATAATAGCGAGACTCTTTTAAATTGCCAAGCTTTTTTCACACTATTTGTGTAACCTTTGCAATTTGACGTGCAGCAGCAAAACAAGTACAAATTTATTTCTCTTTATAAAGCACTTAATGAACATAAAATCTGCTCTTTCCATACATTCTAGCAATGACAGAAAGTGTTGTCTTTTTTGCCGTACTAAGTTAAAAAAATTAGCTTTTCACTCATTTCAAGTACTTGTACTTAAAGATATTTTTTTATGTCACTGATGTCCTTAGTTTAGCGTTTCAGAGGCAAGTTTATCGAAAATAAGGGTTATTTGAAAACACATACTGAGATATGGGAAACAATACAATCAGAGTGAGAGATGGAGTGCGGTTGATTACGTGGGTGAATTGAGATGAATCTTTGGGTTTTTGGTAGGCCCGGCCCGCCTTTATCGCTGGTCAAACTAATTCGGCGCGAAATAAAAATATTTTATTTCGAGATTTAATTTTTTTTAGCTGAAGGTCGACTACAGTATGTTATATCTATGAATTTGTGATTTTATCGATGTTTCTACACAACACGTACTTACCATCATACCATTAATATTCGGGCAGAGAGCATATGACGACCTCCGTGGCCTGGTGGTAAGACACTTGTCTGCCGATCCGGAGGTTGCGGGTTCGATCCCCGCTGGAACCCAGATTTTTGAAAATGGGATTCCAGTCTGGTTAACACTTAGAGCCTATAAAAACATCTTTCTGGTTGGTTGGAAGAGATTGCCACATGGCAATAAACTCGCCAGGTTAAAAAAAAATATAGCGTCAAACTTATCTATCACGATATACTTCCGTCACCTTCCCTACATTTATTTCTGTTTCTCTGACTCCTTATTATTCCTTCCTTCAAAATTTAATTTACTCGGCATTTTCTCGTTCAAAATTTTTACGGCATTCAATGACCCACGTATTTTTTTATAATACCCTTTGTCACATTTATAATAAACCATGTTAGATAAAAATTTACCCTTTAAAACGGTGTGAAATGAAAAATTCACTTGATAGCATAATATTAAAAATGTGCATTTTTTATCTTTTTTCGCTTCTTGTTTCGAGAGGTAATTAATCCTTCTTTTATCAATGCACAAAATACGAGTATACAATGTACACATTGTGCATTGACAAAGAGATGTTATCTTTTTGCAACTAGTCAGCTTATATTGCATTGTATAACACTTTCGTTATATATAGCACAACCTGGCGTATTGTCAAGTGGCAATCTCTTCCATCTTACCAGATAGGTGTTAAGCACGCATGAAGTGTAAATCAGACTCAAACTACTCGTATTTATAAAAAATCTGCGTACCAACGGGTATGAAACCCGCAACCCTCGAGTTAAAAGATAGGTGTTATATCAACAAGACTTCGAATTATGTTGTATCAGTGATTAATTCAACGTTTAAAATAAACTTATTTTTTTTATTCTTAGTTTGGAATTCGGATTATCTGCTATGGTTATAGTAAATAATTTCTAGTACAAAAAAAAAACAGATTGCCTTAGTATAGAAATCACGGATAGTAATAAAAGTATATTTTTCACCAAAATTGTCTC
Source organism: Odontocerum albicorne (assembly GCA_949825065.1). Lineage (NCBI taxonomy): Eukaryota > Metazoa > Arthropoda > Insecta > Trichoptera > Odontoceridae > Odontocerum > Odontocerum albicorne. The sequence continues at coordinate 43,002,682 of OX463841.1, forward strand.
GGAGACGTTTAATTATTTTTACGACTCATTTACTGCAACCATAAAATTTTATGAACGCGGCTTAATGTTAATGTCTCGACAACAAAGCATGTTCAACATACTTTTAGTGCAAGAACACTCTAAAATATATATTTATAATACAGATATAAATGTTATGATACATTTTAAAGGCCTCAACAGCAAATATTAATATAAATTTGATCTCCTTTTAACAACTTTATAGTATATAAGTTTTTAATCGAAAACATAAAATGTTTAGAGAGTAACCGCCATATTCTGTGCAGAATTTTGTTAAATTTGAACCAAACACTATAGTCGATGCAACTACTATAGTTAATTCAATTCAAATATCACCACTTACCAAAACAATACAGAAAACGCTCAGATGAATGATACTTTACATGGAATTTATATGCGAGTTTTTTTGTCGAATCCTTAAAAAACATAACACTTAACTAATAAAAAAGGATAAAAAATAAACATATTCGCTAAACAATTATGTCATAGTAATGTTTTTCTAAGTACATACCCAAATTTTAAATACTTAAAAATGAGTACAAAAAATTCAACGCAAATCTTCTTTGATATTAGATTCAGAATATGAGACAGCATGAACTACTATACATACTTTTATCTCAGAATATATTAATTAAATACTTTTGAGTGACATTTTTCCATTTAATATCTCCAATCTCTCCTTTTCTCTATTCGAGATACCAGCAAACATTCCTCTTCTGCGTATTTTTAAGAACTTGTGCCAACTCCGCTGCATACTTTCTCTGCAGACTTCCTTCAAACCGTCAACCTTCCATGTGGTTCATCCAAGATTTTGTTGTACAGTCCTTTTGTTGACGGACTAAGAATATATCATGGTAAGTTCAGTTAAGATTTTTTTATGTTGATTCTGAAATTTTTATCTCATGTTACTTGAGTTGGATTTCTTTTACATTTAAACGTTAAATTATGTTTCAAGCGGAGCATCGTTTAACTTTCTTAATCGTATTTTCATTGCACTCTGTGTAAAGAATACTTGAAATTGTTGTGAGATATCAATCAACATGTTTCATACATAAATAATACAATTAAAATAACTTGTTCTTTTTATTAGCAGTGAGAAATAAAAAGGAAGTATTTTTTCCGAAAAATTTAATTTTAATTTAAAAAACACTACCAATTTAAATCATCCAAATACACAAAGAAACTACAATGTTTTTTTGTGAACATTCGTTAAGTAAATTTGTAGTTAACATTTTATGAAAAGCTTAAATACCAAAGTTCAATAAAAGAGTTTTAATTTACCCGTCTAGGTAAATTAGAATAAAAAAATATAGAGCTTTTTAATTTCTCAAAGTGTACTTTATCCTTTATTTTTTTCTTTTTCTCGATTATGGGTAATCAAATAAGTTTTTAATTACAAAGGAACATTTGTCCTTTTATAGAACTTTTAATACCTCAGACATTCCTTCATTTCCTAAGGACTTTGTTGTTTTAACTCGATCTTTCCCGGACATCTTTCCAAAATGGGGAAAACACCTTTTTTTTCAATTTACAAAAAATACCTTATTCATTTTCACTAATAATGATTACATAAAATGCTGATATTTTTACAACCAATTTTGTTATACTATATTTTCTTTCACAATTTTGATATGGAAATAATTTTACAAATTCAATTTTTTGTTTAATTTTTTTACTTTCTCGTTGTATAGTACAACCTGGTGGATTTATAGCCATTTAGGAATATTTGCTAACCAATCAGAACAATTTCAATAAGCTTTTGAGTGAGTGAACTAGATGGAACCGTTTACTGGTCGAAATACAAGTTTCTTAGTAAACTAGACTTCGGAGATCTTCCTGGTTCTGATTGAGAAAGGAGGATTGTTCAAAAGCCAAGCCTTGTGACCCTCAAAAGATGATGCGTACTTAAAAAATATGTTAGCTCTGGTACTAATATAAAGAGCTTTCCCTTGACCAGATCAATAATTTTGCCATAGAGATTGTTTTAAATCAGTTTATATATTTAACTAAATAACTTTTTTGAGTGTAATTTTAATACTACGTGTGAAATCACATCACCGTTTCCATACTCACGCACAAAGCAACTTACCATATATTACAAAAAAAAAATCATAGTTATGAAATCATAATGACTCGTGTTTTTTAAAGGATTTTAATTAATGGTGTAAATTTAATGTACTCTATATTCTTTTACCTATGTGGATTATATATCTTTTATTTAACTTGATTTTTTATAAAATATTTAACAGGCGTTATAATATTAAAAGTAATTCAACTATTTTTAGTTGAACTTTTTTAAAAAAATACGTTATTTTATGCAACACGGAAAGAATTTTTCACAAAACCAAATAAAGATTCTTAATAAATAAGGCAATAGGTGTCGAGCTCAACGTAATTTAAATAATTCAAAAATGTTTTTGATGTACTTTTAAATAAATTTAAAAAGGATTTTTTTTTATGACGTGAAAACGTGTTTTTTAAATGATTATGTTCGTTTAATTCTTTCACTTTCTTTCAAAGGCAAACCATATTTGACTTCTCGTACTTATTTTCAAAAATATTCAATTTATCAAGTTTCCGGAAAATCAAATGTCAATCTAAGTAATCTCATTTCATATTTCACGTCAAGCTTAGCATTCATTCCTTCGGTAGTTTAATGATTTTTCATTTGATATTTCTAAGAAAATATGGTGATATTTGGTCTTCTTTTATTCGAGCATTTTTTACAACTAATAATGTATATAAACAGACTTAAACCAATGCTGTTACGAGATTTTTTATTCGGTCGACGTTTTTTATTCATATATACTCGTATATTATTCAATCCAAATATGCTTTTTCATATTTCACAGTAAAAGTAGAAGATATATAATAGCGAACTGTGAATTTTGGATAAATATTACGTTATTTAATTTTTTTATCATTTTGCGAATTCATTGATTTCCTTAATCATAATAATAATTTTTTATTTATTTTACACATGACAAGAAATGTACATAATTTGCAAAAAATGACATATTAATTTGGACACACAATTTAATGGATCTGGGTTTGTTGCCTTTCATTGGTCGTGTCCCCAGTAAACTAGGTTTTTGCCCGTAACTCACTGAGGACATATGGCATGAAAAAACAAATCGATGCTTCTTTTCGATTTTTGATGATATAAAACCCCGTTGTACATTTTCATCCATCTGACAAACAGTGACACTCAATTACATATGTATATATCACGCGAATCAAACCCCCTTACACTTCATCACTCCAGACATACAAAAATGTTCATCCCACAATACCGCACATAATCATAACAAATAATACCACTTTCAAGAACTTACACAAACCTTTGCTACAAATTATTCCTCTTGCAAGCCCAAATATTCAAACTCCTCTCGCATTAACAAACACGCTCCGATCGACTGCCTAAATTGTTTTCCTCCTTGTGCCTTTATTGAATTCGGCACCCCATTGTTCCATTGGGAGCTAAATAGGCATATTGCTTTTGACCAAAAGGCGTATTAACTTTAGGGATGGTGAACATTTGATCAGTTGCCATGCGTGTCATGCGTCTCTGCTGAGTCTGCATCTTCCCTTCCTCTCGATAATAGTGCCAGAGAATGGATTTGAAATGTAAATTAGCTATGTTCAGGACCCGATACTCTCTGAAAAATACTTAATATGTCACATGTTTATTTATGCATCAATAAAATAAATGATATTTAAGTATCTTTTACAAAACACATTGGACAGTCTCCCAGTCAAGACCTTACATAGACATATTGATGAAATAATATATTTTTTAAATATTTATGTAATGTTTATAATAAAATCCATCTTTTTTTTAATCTTTTGCAACTCCTCTTTTTTTTTTTAATTATTCACATAATATGTAAAATAATTTATCTGATATTGGGAAACATTTTTTTGTAACGGTAATTAGTAAATTTATGGATCAATTATTTGAAATTCTATAGTAATTAAAATTAATAAAATTTACTTGCAAAATTACTCGCAGTATTGATATTTAACAAGTATTTTATTACGTAGAAAAAAATACACACCACGAAAACCTTAAAAGTAGTGAAATGCCAGTTTTGCTATATGAAAGTATTTTATAACGGTTTATTGTTTGTTTTGGGGAAAGTTAATAACTATGAAACATGATATGTAAATATAACCTAACTTCCAATGGTCATAGTGTTTTGGAATAACTTTATTTTTCATGAAGGTAGAGTCAGCATTTGTTTGAGCAAATAAATTTGTCTAGCCTTTTAAGGTTAGTTTCACATATATTTATTTACTGACGAAATGGACGACACTTAGTGGTTTTAACATAAAATTATTTTATTTTTTAACTCCAATAATCTCAACTATAAAATTATTTGGTTTGTTTCAGCGCATATCAACCATATCAGAGAAGTGGCAGGCATTGACAGCGTAGGCCTAGGAGCTGGATATGACGGGATCAACTTGTAAGTATTTTTAAGTTACAGAACTCAATAAATTTCTTAAGCGCCGTTTTGTGACTGAAAACAATGATTAAGTGTCATATTAAAAAGCTTCTTGAGGGTTCCTACATATGTTCTCATTTTTTTTTCACAAAAGAAAAGGTCTTTTTCATACGGCCAGCCACTCTGATAGAGATTTTGATATCTAGGCCCGATTAGTAAAGTGTAAAAATACATTTAATCTTAACTTCTGGAGGAATTCAATTTTCATGTTAAAAATTGTCTTTTTGTGTATGAACCATTTTTATTGTTGTCTTAATTATAAAAAAAAACTTTTTTTTTTCTGATTGACAAATAATATTTACATCATTATCATTCACTCGTTATAAAAAAACTTAATGAGAGAGAAAGGTAAATTTAGTTTGGCCTTAAAGTGTCAATACATAATAATTAATTTAAAAAAAATCTCCTTCACGCATTTCCTAAAGCTTCACACGTCATCCATATCTCTGACACTTAGAGACAGAATATTCTATGCCACGAGACTAGCAACGATAAACAATTCTGTCAAAATGGCCATCCCTATTGGATTTATTCGGAAAAATCAATTTATTCAATAAACATGATATTTGCCTCAAAGTTCAACTCTTTTCCGAAACAGTATCTCTCAGATACAAATTTGAATGATACAATGGAGATATTTCATTAAGAGACTTGAATACAAAGAGACAATGTTTAAAATCAATACGTTCACGAACTTTAAATGACACTCGTGAAATCGATTTTTTTCCTTGAATACCATACTATATATCTTCCGTGTTGTTAAATAACAAATAAATTAAAACAATTATTTTCCTTACAATACCTTTTACGTTGTTATATCAACAGAAAATCCAATTTCTTCGTAATATAAACTAGATAAACATTTATTAAACTTTAATCAATAATAGTTAAGGAACTATTTCCAATGAAAAAGGCGTATTTAAAAAAAAACCACCCCAATTTATTTACGAGTATATTTGAATAATTAAGTTTAAAATGAAGTCTTATGAATAACTTTTAAATAAAAATTAAATGCAAAAGCGAAGCAAATAATACTTGACTGAATATTTTTACTCGTAACTCCATAATATCACACCGATATCAATTCGACAGATATATTTGATATTTTCGACATTGATACATACCCTGCAATATTTCAATTGCTATATTTTTTTTTCAATTATTTTTGTAATATATATTTTTTAATTGTATTCACTTGGCCCATGTATGCTTTTTCTACCCTTGTTCATCACGAGTACAAATTATATTCACATTGAATATTAGTTAATTATTTTTCAGCATTTTGGTGCTTAATATTTCGAAAAGCTCAAACTATCTAATTGTGGTCGTTTTATCTCACTTAATACATCAGTTTCCAGCTCAAATTTATATTTAATAACTTTATTCAATTTTTATAAATATATTCTTCTCAGTACTTACATATCCACTGTATTTTGTGTTTATCCAATCCATTTGATTTTATCTCACAAACATATTTATCTCCGATACATTCAAGTTGGCACCAATATTCGCCATAACAGATTTTGAGATATTTTAATAAATTTGTTTATTCAAAATATTTACACAATACTACTCAACACCAGATCAAAAGTCTATATCAGCCGTCTCACTAGGCTTATTGCCTGGTCTAAGACAGTTAATTTACATCCGCGAAATTCACATAAAATATCTATATAATTTGCTACAAGTTTGAGCTGCAGCCACTAGATTTGACAACTATTAGTGTAAAAAGCTGTAAAATATAGTACAAAATATTTTATGAACATGCGAAAAAAATATATTATCCTGATTTTGAAGTCAAATCCAATAAAACGAGAAATTTGTATGCCTTACATCTAATATGATTTAACGACCGCAAGGATAAAACAATACGTGATATTATACGAGATAAACGAATGCTCTTTCAAAGTGATCACTCACGAATACAGACATAATTTATATAAATAACACATGTAACACGGATTATCCTTTATTAAAGGTATTCGTTATTTGGACCCAAAGGTTATCCCAGGATTATTTTATTGCCATACCGAGGATTATTTGTATTTATATGTATATACCTGGCGCACAGAGCCTTGTTTAGGAATCGTATTGCCTCTTCGTGAAAAACAAAATGTCACCCTTTAATAACAAAATACGTATCAACACGCCGTGTCCCTGTCAAAGTAGACAGAAAGGAAAGAGCGCCATACTTTCCTATCCCGACGCACATATTTCGCCTCTCCTACGTCCATACACCGTCTCGTATAGCTCCTTCGATTTCTCTCTAGTTTCTTTTAAAAAATCATTCACTTGATTCAACCATACTTTTCTTGGTCTTCCTCTACCACGCCTTGCACTAATATTTGCACTAAATATTTTTTTTGTTAGCATTTCTTCATTTATTTGTTCCGCATGCCCATGCCATATTTAGTATGCTAGTCTTAATCTTACTCAACACATCAGCCTTAAGTTTACATTAATTCCTAATAAGTTCATTCCGCATTCTGACATACATTGTCACCCCATGTATTCTTCTCACTGCACGCATTTCTACAGCATTTATTCACATCCTTTATTATTTTTCCACGACCACGTTTCAATTCCATACATCAATGTAGTTATAAGAATACTGTTATAGACACCCTTAATACATTTTGATAATGTTCAGTTCAAGTATATACGTTTTAGTACCCCATTTACTCTCGTAGCTCTATCATCACATCAGAAAATACTATCTTAGTTACTGAATTCGTTAATTTGTTTAATCTTTTGTTTTTCCCCCATGTATGGCATTTATTTTCTTAATCGACCTTTTCTTTCACCATCATTTTAAATTCCACAACATTTATTCTCAGATCTTTCTTTTTGCATCTCTCATAATAAAATGATGTGCTATATGAGATGATTCTACTATTTTTAAATAAAGACTTCTTTGAAACCATACAACTTTTATAATAAGAAGTCTTAAGGCATCAATTTGTCGTCTTAATATCACGTATCTTCTTTATTCCTTTTATATTGACGATTCCTAAGCATTTTTTATTACACTTCACATTATAAAAAGCAGTGGTGGCAATTATTACTTAGTACAAAAAATTGCAGAACCTTATGTGTCGTCTTTGTATGTCGTATATTAAAATTAAGCCTTTTCAAAGGGGTTTTTCGCTAAGGGTAATAATGTGCTCATATAATTGAAGGACATATTCTCATTCTTGATAATCTGACAGCAATATTCAGCTTTCCTGGCAAAGATACATTAGAATGTCTTATCGTCTATAACCTCCGTGGTTCCAGCCTAGAGATAAAAAATCAAGATCCCGGTCTGTGTACTAATATTTACACGCACTATATATGTGCGAGTGTTACTATCACATACTACCATATCACCATCACATACATTGACAAATTGAGAGTTCTGTTCCTTCTTCAATGGTTCTTAACCCGAAAATTCGTTTAATTGAACCGAAAACAGTGATTTCTGACCACGCTCTTGCATTTGTTTGAATCACTTTTTCGGATAAATTGGAGGATACCATTTGAATGAATTTATTAATGTTTCATCATATCTCAACATCGAATAACAAATTAATATCTTTCTATTCAAAGTCTCTAGCTTATTTGTAAATGTCTGCATTTATCGTTACAAATATTAAACATTTAAAAAAAAAATCTCAAAAAGTCTTGAAACGACATAACATAAAGTTGATAAATTATTTTTTAACTGGCAATGAATTTAATTTGAGCTAATTTCAATAAATTTCAACATCTTATTCGGCAATAAATTATTATTTGAATTAATAAACAAAAATATTAAAACGTGAAACGGTGACGTGCGGTAACCCTTAAGATTGGTTGCCTGCACACATAAAATTCATTATGGAAGTGACGGCTCTGGTCACGCCACTCAAACGGGAAATAAAATCAGGATAAACCAGCTCTGGTTTGGTCTGCCGTTGTTTTGATGTCTTCATTGAGGGCAGGGATGAATGGTGGACGAAGAGGGTTGTGTTTTGTTCTAATATCAGTATTGTTCAATAATTTGACAGGTGAGATGAAATTTTATTTAACCTTTTCCAAATTTTTTACCGAGAACAGAAAAGCTGACATTTCCTCACACTTCTTATTTTATGATTTTTTAAATAAGTATTCTGATTAAAAAAAACCATCACGTGACATTTTTTTTGAAAATATGTTTTCAGATATTTTTTGTGTCATAACTAAAAAAATTATCTACGTATGTTCAAAGATTTTCACAGTTATTTTCCACTTGTTAAAATATTTAGGGGAATTATTACAGTGTAGAGTTAGCTTAATTGATAGCCAAAGTTTCAAATGCGTTGTAGCCGTCATCCTCAGGGCGACGTCAAAAACACATTACCGAATATACTTAGCACACAAAAAGCACCCATCTAGCTACCTGCACTCGCGATCGTAACGTGAACACAAATTTGGCATTCAAAGTCACTCGTTTTTTTTTACCACAACGTAAATACCATTGCAGAACCGAAAGAGCACATCGCGCGAGCCCCTTATAGGCGTTTGACATTTTACTTGTGTAGTTTGTACCTTTCCGAAATTGGAAGCCATGCTTGTTAAATGTATTTTTCGTCATATCTGTCAGCTGAGTCTGCATCTTCCCCTCCTGTCGATGATAGTGCCAAAAATGGATTTGAAATGCAAATTGGCTATGTTCAGGACCCGATACTCCTTGAAAAGCTCAGCTGTGGGATATCGGGCAGGAAGTTTATTAATTATTTTTATAATCAATTTTCGGGAAACCTGCACTATGCGTTTTTGTGTTAAGGTGCATCCCATCCAAATTGACATACCGTAAGAAAGTGCCGAATGACATAAGGCAAAGTATATACTCATTTAAGAATATTTTCACTGAGCATATTTCAAATCATATGGAATATGTACCCAAATTTTCAGATTTTTGTGTTCAAAGCGTTAATATGAATCTCCCAGCGAAGAAGCTGATCAACAAAAATTTCAAGATACTTTATACTATCAATCCTTTCCAAAGAAACACAACTACAGGCAGCCAAAGGGGAACAATGTTACGCATTTATTTGTAGGTGCTTGAGTTCTTGTAGATATTCTAAATATGATGTATTTAGTTTTTGAGAATTTATAGTCAATAAGTTTGAATCCATCCATTCCTTAACTATATGCAATTTTTCGTTTGCTTTTCAAAATACATCATCCCATGTTCTGCCCTCGAACAGAAGAACTGTGTCGTCCGCAAAACTTAACAATCTTACTCCTGATAGAAAGATTACAGAACTGATTGACATGTATCAAGAAAAATATAGGTCCTATAACACAACCTTGAGCTACTTTAAATTTCACAAAAAGAGCCGTACTAAATATACTACCACCTAATTTAACTCTCTGAGTTCTATTAGATAAGTATGAAGAGAACCAACTAAAGGAACGCCCACATGTGCCCACCTCCATCAATCTGGTAAGTAATATTTGGTGAGACACTGAAGGTATCAAAAGCCTTTGCAATGCCCGAAAAAAACTGCCAAACATGTTTTCTTATAATCCAAAGTGGTGGTAATGCTTTTTACTAGACTAAGCAAATCAGTTTCAGTTCCCACATTCTTTTAGAACCCAAATTGATTAGGAGAGATAATGTTGTGCACGTTGAAAAATTTCATCAGTCGGTCCTTCACTATTTTCTCAATAATTTTTGAGAGAGTGCTTAAAAGAGATTTGGGTCTATAATTTTTTAAATCATTCATTGAGCCTCCTTTATGAATTCAATAAGAAGTAGATTTTGCTCGTACAATCTCTGCTCTTTCCAATTTTGGACTATGCGGACGTATGTTACTTGGATGTTACAGAGGAACAACTGGACAAATTACAGCAACTTCAAAATGTGTGTCTAAGATTCATTTTCAACCTACGAAAGTACGACCATATAATTTAATACCAGAAGGCATTGAACTGGTTGAATGTTAGAAATAGACGCCAAATTCACATACTGTCTCTATTGTATAACATCCTTAACTGTCCCGCCACACTCTCTTATCTCGCCGAAAATTTTCAGCTTCTTTCCAATCATGGATTAGCGCTACGCTCAAACAGAGATTGTTTATTGGCCTTTCCAGTTCACCGCTCCTATTTCTTTACGTCGTCTTTTACTGTCCATGCAGTGAGACTCTGGAATCAGTTATAATACAAATCAACATAAGACTCGCTCCGTCCTTGGCATGCTTTAAGAAGCGACTGAAAAAACTCTTAATTTCTAGTCAGTAAAATAACGTGTTTCATTCTTGATTTTTCTTTTCCTTTCCTCTCCACCATCCCTTCCTTTCCTTTTGATTGATGATATCTCACTTTATATGAAAAATAATGTTCGGGTGATTATCCGTCTTTGTGGGGTTCGTGGGCATGTGCTCACGTATGTGTTTATGGATTTCATGGGGATGGATAGTCATTTGAATGATTTATGCGACCATGTTACTTGCTTCATTTACTTTTGTCTGGTTGGTTGGAAGAGATTACCGCCTAGCAATAAACCCGCCAGATTGTATTGCAATAAAAGTGTTAAATAAATAAATAAATAAAAAGATTTGTATCAGATGTTTCAATTTCTCGAAGTACTTGATATACTTCATTCGAGTTCTTAAATCAGGGATGCTGTCCCGAAAAATGTATTAAATCTTTTGTAGCTCCATTTTACAAAAAATCAAATATTTCCATAACGAGGTTTATCTTTAAAATCCAAATAATTTTAGGGTATACGCTTTGAAATAAGGAACATTTCGAATTGAGTCAAGAATACATCTCTGTTCTGAAGTGACAACCATTCCAAGTTACATATGAGCTATTAAAACGAATGTGACCAATAGAAGCCTGACCTTTGATATAAAGTGAGGTCCATTAGGGCGATAAAATTGTCCGTTTGGTGGTCATATCGAGATTTTTAGATCGCTTTTACGTGCTGGACATTCCTTGTTTATCAATGGATGGGGCTATGAAAATAGGCCAACAATTACAGATATAAATTTATTTCTAATCCTTGCAATAACAATAAATCAAACTTCATCAAATAAATACATTTTATTTATATTTGGCCTCTTGATAGTTGATCATATAAATATCTACGACTTTTAAAACCTAATTTATATTTTATCAACGGTTTCGACTTTACCTTTAAAGAATTCTATATTGTATTTAACGTATTTAACAATAAACTGCTTTGTTATTCCATTAATTAGATAAATCCTCGCTACACTTGATTCTACCTCATGTCCCATGTAGCGGGGATTAATGCAATTAGTGGAACACCTGATCATTTATTGTTAAATACGAATATCCTATTTGGTTTATTTCTTAATAAATAATTAAATATAATTCATATACAAACAGAGAGGAACCGATGTCCATGCCTTTTGATCCATGCATGCAGCTCCAGCCTCATCCACATCCATACATCTCGTCATGTATGCTCTGATGTTTATCATACGTCTTACCATCACTTAAAATTTATCCGACTATCTCCTTCCACAATTTCTTCGATTAACCTTTTCCTTGAGCTTCATTCATTTCAGACATTAATTTTATTTTGTTTCAATATGTTATATTAGAATAAATGTATTTATTTTTTTGTTAATTTAACTTACACTTAACTTGATTTTTTAATTGATCTTTAAGAAGACTGATATTTATTAGAGCTAATTGATTTGTTATCATTCTCGCCCTGGAAAAAAATCCTTCGAAAGGAATACAGGGCCTTTATGGATGGGCATAAAGTGACTTTTATTGTAAATACAATCTGGCGTGCTTATTGCCAGACGGCAATCTCTTCTCGTTGTATTGTATGCAATAAAAGTTTAATAAATATTTGCACTATTATCACTGCAAAACGTACTTATAACTCATATCCCGAGGTCATTTATAGGCAGAATTAAGTAAACTGTGGTACAAGTAAAACATATGTCACGGTAGTAAAGTGTAACTAGTCGATTGACAAAGCAATTTCTTGTTGGATATTTAATATATGAAACAAATTAAATTGTTATCATTAATCAATAAAATCGAAATTCTACTCAAAGTTAATAATACAAAAGCTTATTTGGAGTATTGTCTTTTTGATTGGTTTTTTCTGAAACCTTTATTTTAACACATTTATATTGAACGTATTGTTTTAACGCTGAAAAGTTCCGGTGAAAAATACTGAAAGCAACTAATCTCATATCATTGTTCGCTTGATCTGATGAACAAGGGTGAAAAATAAAAGTTAAGAAGCTTTTTAAGATTAAAGCTTGTGGTAGAAACATAAACATGTACCATACAGAGGCAACACTTAAAAATATTTTGGAAGTATAAATGTAAAATAAATCAAGCTTAGCCGAAGAATCCATTAATATTTTGTAAGCTATTTTAAGTCACAGAAAATGCCTCTGCCATCAAGATTATTTATAACTTGACCAATAATTCCCCTCAGAAGTTCTCCGAGTCCGAAACTTATTATGGTTCCTCTTTATATCTTATTTGTCCCCATCCATAAAAGCCCTGTATTCATTTCGAAGGACTTTTCCAGGGCGAGAATTATAACAAATCGATTAGCTCTACTAAAGATCAGAGTCGTCTTAATGTTGTATGCAATATGTGCACTGCTCGGAAGTGGGCAAATAGGTTGGCATTGCATTTTTTTAAATTTGTAACAACCATATATCTGGTCACTTGGGGACTTGAAAAAATATATTATAAAATAATAAAATTTGAGTATTTTCTTTAATACTTCGGAAAATATTCAAGTTATATAATATACGACGCTTAAATATTATACATTGACTTTTTTTCAACCAAACGCTTGTTTGAATTTGTTTTATCAAACACTGTTTATTCCCCTTTTTGTAACGGTACAACTCTACCGGTTCTTCTTTGAATTTTTATTGAATTTATTTATTGCCTTCTGTGGTGGACTCGTGTCGCAAGACTGATAACACATATTTTGACATAAACAATTTATAAGCAAATAGTTTTAAAATATACCAGTTTATAGAAGACTATTTCACAGTCATGCTAGACAAGCACTGAGCGATAATATTTTTTTTAAGATGTGGATATATTTTGAAATTGTTATTTAAATAATAATATTTTTTTGTTTTTAGGTAAGTTCTAATTTTATTTAACGGACCTGCGAATTAAAAAGGTTTCCTCTCTCTACAGAATAATAAAGCTTAGAAAATAATTTCCACGTAAAAAAAGCCTTAAATAAAATCTTCTTTTTAACATTCGATTAAGAATTTGAATGTTATCAAATAAATTGAATATCTAAACAAATATATTAATAAAAAACATATAGTTTTTCAATAATATTTGCTTTATGTAAAATATTATTAAAAAAATTAAAAAGCAAGAAGAAAGAAAAGTTTTAATACAGTTGAAGGCCTTGTATTAAAGATTGATCACTTTTCCTGTATTTTTTATATTTTATTCACGGGTGGACTGAGTCATAGCATTGTGCCTGTTTAAGGCTTAGATGCTGATCCCTGTGGAAATATAACTCTTCATTAACCTGTATTTAGGTACTTAAAACCTAAATTACACGTGTTCTGGATTTAAACAATGTATCAATAAATAATTATTTGAATAACACATGTATTGAATAAACGAGCTCCAACTGTAAGGATTGCATTGAAAATAAAATTTAAATTTAATACATCGTAATACGTAAAAAATGAATGTTCCAGTTTTTGGAATGAATAGGTCAATTAACAGAAATACGAGTACATGGGGGGATAATTTAGGTCAAAATACGGAATGAAGTGATTAGAAATATTTATGAACTTCAAATTGATATAAGTCGGATGAAGAAGATTTTTATAATCTTAATATATGATTTCTTAGAAATAATTAACACCTACATACTACTTATAACTAGATAACAATTCTTACAGCTAATTATTTAGCAAGAACTGGTCCACTCATTCAGGCTTCTTGTATTCCATTACATTCACTCCGACCTTGGTCCTCGCAGCTCCCAGCAGTTTTTTTATGTATTATCTTTTGATTTTTAAGTTTAACTATGTTATGTAAAGTACACTTAAGTGTCGATTATTGTGTTAAAATATAAATAAATATTCTCAAGTTAACAGTACACTTGAATATAATAATTGTCGGCTCTGGACTCTATGCTGTATGACATTATGGAACGGACACAGGTCTTGTTTATCTTCACCTTGCTTTGGATGTTCATATACGTGTTTTTCCAGAAAGTGTTCTTTAGACATTCGGAAATAGCTGCGGCTTTTGTGATTGTTCAAGCACTTCGCAGTAGAGGTCATTATTGCCTTTTATGCTAGCACCCAAGTATTTAAATTTTGTTACTTGTTCAATTGGTGTGTCGTTGATCGCCACATTACATCCAACTTGTTCTCTGGCTAGAGTCATGCATTTAGTCTTGCTGATGAACGATTTTCGTAAGGAACGATTTTCAAAAATAAATTTATTCTTCATCATCACGTGCTCAGTGCTGAGCGTCGTGGTTCTCTGCTTTGTCTCGAACTTGGGGCACGGCCTGTCTCCGCCTCTCCTTAGGTTGATCCTAGGCCATGTTGAATGCAGTGCTTAAATAGGATCCTTTTTAATTCCTTTTTTAGATACGTCCATCTCGTAGGATACTATTGTTCACTTCTCTCTACTGTCTCCATGATCACCAATTACTATAGACTTTCACCATTCTTTTTAGCAACTTTTTCAGCATGTTGTCGAAAGTCTTTCCGTAATCTACAATTATTGAACGTTGGTGAGCCTTGCTCTTTATGTGATACAGATAATTAACGTCCGAAGCCACATCTCAAACACATTTATCGTGTTTTTCCTTGCCTCTTACCATCTATGTTTTCACTCCATATAGAGCACTATACACATAGCAATGTAGAGATTTAATTAGTCGGATTTTGTTCTTTTTAAGTTTAAACCTGTTAGATTATAATTCTTAATATAATAATTGGAATTAAAAGAGGTATGGTTAAAATATGTAATCATTTTGTTTTTTATGTTACCTGACCCTCATTGAATCGAGAAAAAGCCATTTGTTACAGACACATTTTCATTTCGCCGGAGTCAGGGCTGATGACCTTAAGTTGTCAATAAACCACACCAGGTTTTCCATTTATTATCTTGTCTACCTCGTGGCAACCTTCATAACGGGAAGGGGAGAAAATAAAAGTTTATTTAAACCTGGATGAGCGTTGCTCATATTGGTGGAGAAATATCTTTATTATTTATTCTACAAATACCACATTGCTGAGTATCTAAAAAAAACGATATTTCATTTTTAATATTTGCTCTTCTGAGTTTAAATGTCTTACACTCAAAAAGAGATATAAAATATTCATTTGGTATTTCGAATAAATGCGAAAGTCTTATTACTAAGAACCCTGTCTTCCTATTCAGGAGATTTGGGTTCATTTCTTCGAATAAAAAATATTTGTAATGTTATGAAAAAGGTTTTATAAAAATTATATTTTTATAGGTTTTGTCACGTCACCTGTAAAAGTGACATATGTCAAAACATATTTAAATAAAGTCATATTTTAGAGAGTAAAATTTGGAGTGTTTTATGACTTCGAAGAAGTCCTACATTTGGTCCTTATTTTTAATTATTAATGCAACCCTTGAACAACTCCCAAGGGCACTGTTGAAGATTTTTTTCTCGTTTTCAGGTTCAGTGGGTTTCAATTGAATAGGGGAATTTTCTCGTTCCCTTTTTTAAACACCATTTGGCCTAATGTTTTTTTGTTGATCTTAAAAAATGTCTTCGTTTAACCACTGGATATTTAATACCTTATAACATTTTCGCTTTTCCAATAAACTCAAATAATAATGTAAAGTTAAATATTTAATTTTTCAGCGGAAACGTTGGGAAATACAATAAAATCCTTCGTTGCCTATTTGGTAAAATACTTTTTTTCTATCCCGAGAGTTGCGGCTTCGAATCTCGTTGGAGCCTAGATATATAAAAAAAAATCCAATTGCGTTTTTACTCACGGCCTTTTTACCATCTTTCGTTAGAAATGGTCTAAAGAGATTGCAGCTTGGCAATAATCCGAACAGGTTGTACTGTATACAACAAAAGCGTAACACAATATAATACAATATAGCTTTATTCCTTTGAAGGTTAACTAAGCCTTCTATTGGTTCAAATTGATCTCTTTGTTAAATATACAAACTAATCCTTAATAATATATACATCCAATCACCTCATTTGCATGCTGTGGTAGGCAGAGAAGAACGAGTGTCAAATTTTTCATTACGATATACTTCCTTTCTATCCTCCACATCTATACATATTTTCAAGCAGCTCTTTTTGTTTCTCTTACGAGTATCTTTCTTCATTGCAAAAATGTTCATGCACTTATTCCAACTACACTTTTTTCAGTCGTCATCTACTGTGTCTCCCACATTTATGTTTGCATAATTAATTTGTTTAATCTGTCTTTCATCGTCAACACGTTCAAGATGTCCCACCCATCTCAACGTGCTCTTTTTTCCCCTACTTTGCACATCAGCTTTTAGTTTATATTCATCCTTGATAATTACACTTCTTATTCTGTCATATATGAATACACCCTATATAATTTTCAGAGCACGTTGTTCCACCGTGTTTACCAACTCATTTAATGTATTTTCTGTGTTCATGTTTCACTCCCATATACGAGATATTGATGCTAATATATATTTGTGAACCATCATTTTAAGAAATCTTGATACCGCTTGGTTTGTATGTGTCTTTTAGTACCCCATTGACTTTGTTTCCTATATCAACTCATCGTTCTATACTTCGTTTCACATTTCCATCATTTGAGAACATACATGCTTCCCAAATAGTAGAATTCTTCAGCTCTGTCTTATCTTTTATTGTTCGCATTTACTTTTCTTCAATCTTTAAATTACCATAACTTAACATTTTACAACATTAACTCTCAGGTATTTTTCTTCATACTTCATTCCTCCTTGATTACAGTAGTTAGTATAATGATATTAACAAGCTGGTTTATTCATATCTGGAATAATGAGAATAAATTAGAGACTGGACATAAAATAAAAACGTGGAAAGATGAAATAAAATAGCGTTCATTTCTTGAATCATAAAACACATGTTTTCTTCACTTTGTAGTGTCATATTAATATTTTTTTTAATCGCCATTGTTTTTGTTAATACTAAATAAAAAACAGCACTGTCTATGATGATGATTGTTTTATTTAAATCTTATTACAAAATCACATAAATGTTTTGTGATATTATGACATATACATAAAAAGGTTCGTTTAATACAATTCAAATAAAAATTAATTTATTTTATTATAAAATCAAAGTTTTATCGTTTTTATGCAAAACTTAAGATAATCAAATTGACATTTTAAACCTAAAACGTATCTTTAGATTCTTCTCCCTGGCTCCATCCCAACTTATTGTCTGCGAATACTGTTGGGGTCAGCTCTCCTTGTCCTCAGGTTGTATGCTCTTCTGTCCCGGACTACGTCCCCCAGGGCGTGCCTCTGCATCAGGTTATCTTTTTGCACCACCCATGAATTCTGTGGTCTTCGTCTGGTTGTTATTCGAGGAAGATCCATGGAGATTGCCTGGTTCACAATGTGATCGGGTGCTCTGCGTCCAACGTGCCCATACCGTCTCAATCGCCTCTCCTCTATCTTGCTGTTGATGTCTGTAACACCTAGGCTTCCACGACTGCGTGAGCTTTTTATTTTGTCTCTTATGGATACACCAGCTGACCATCTTAGCATGCGCATTAGGATGTCCCTTATTTTCCGACTTCAAAATTTTTGGACGCTCACCCTCCAATTTTGTTTGAATGACTCTAAAACATGTCTACAAAAAATTTTGTTGTGATCGAAGCATTATAAACCGTGCCGACTTGAGCGCAAACTCGCATGAAGAACATGGCCGAACTTGTCACGCTAAGTCAGGTCTCTAGTACGTGACACGTGCAGTGCATTCATTTCATTATCTGTTATCAAGCGTGTAGCATGTGTTTTTGACTTGCTACCATAACATTATGTCACATCAATTACGCAGTGCCAGGGAACGTGTGTTTTTAATAGGATATATAAAACACCAAATAATAGGACACAAGTTACCAACAAATAGACAAGTGCTGGAAGTTTTATTTTATAACAAACGGGAGGTAAAATTAAGTTTCAGTGTAAATGCTAATCTTGTGGTTCGTGAGTGCGTGATATTTTGGGAGAAAGCGAGAATTACGACAAGATCTGTTCAAAATTGTGCACAAAAACTTATTAACTTGCATTTGGAGTGGAGAAAATTGCAAAAAAATGCAAAGAAATGCAAAAAATTCTTAAGATGTTTTTAAGCGCCGTGAAGGGGAGTTTAGAAATAGTTTTGACAATTTATTTGATATTGCACATGCCAATGCTCTACAAACATTAAAGTTGAAAGAATAAAGGAAGTTTTACTTCAATAGAGAGAGCCTGGACTTAAAGGCTACCTATCAGAAGTAGACCGAAAACTCGCGGATAAAGAAAAAAGGGTGAGGCAAAGAAAATTAAAAAAAGAGAAAAGGTAAGAGAAACAACAATGTGCAGCATCTATATCTTCTAGTGTACCTCCTTTTCCATAATCTGAAGATTCAGATAAGACATTTTCATGAAATCGACGTTTCATACTTTTTTGCTAATATAAAATCAGCGCGTTGAACGAACAACTATCAAATCTGGAGATTTTATCCAGAATTCTGTCAATGTACACTTCAAATATATTAGATTAAACTCTGAATATGCCTGATCAATTTATAATATTATAAAATCGTTATTTTTAAAATATTATATTATTTGGTAATTCCTGAAAACTATCATTAATAATCTTTTATACATTGAGAAACCCTGGCATTTTGATTTTAAAAGTAAAGTTCGTCCTGATTTTTTTGACTTATAACATTAAGATATATTGAAAAAATAAAAAAAACTTCAGGGTAGAATAGTTGATGGAATATAAGGAAAATATAATGAATTTGGACAGAAAGAATAGAATCTTCACCAGACCGTAGAGAAAATCTACGCTTAGTTGGAAGTTGAATTTTCTGAAAGGTTTGCCACGGAATTTGGCCTGATAAAGGATGAATATATTTCAGGAAAGTTTTAAAAACTATGCTGTCTCCTGTAAAAGCGATAAAGGATCTATCTGAAAAAAAATCTGTTCGAGCAAATACACGAACAATTATAAAACATAATTAATTTTTATTCATTTGGTTTTTATTTGGTTGCATATTAACTAGGTACTCAGGTCCCAACAACATTAAAATGCAGATAAAAATATTTTATTGAAAAGTAACTAACCAAACTCTTGGTATACAATCTTTATTGCATTACACTTTCACTGTAAAAAGTTCAACCTGGCACTTTATTTACCATGTGGCAATATATTCCAACCAATCAGAAATATGTCAATGAGGGCTTAAGTAAATACCAAACTGTACCCCTTTAAAAAAATATATCTACGAAAATCGAACCCTTTGGTCGGGGAACCGGTCTCTTACCACCCGGCCACCTAGAAGGTCTACCTATATATTGTTATGTTTCACTTTCGTTGTGAACAATATAATCTGGTGAACTAATTGCCTTGTGGCAACCACTTTCAACCAGATTGAAATATATTAAAATGGTTTTAAGTAAAAATCAGACTAAAATCAACTGGTTGGTTCTAGAAATTGCTACATTTCCCGGATTGGTGAGTAGGGGTCCAAAAATAGGTAAAACTTCGCATAAAACATGCGGGATACTGTTGTATTGGTCTCTTGCACGCGCTCTTACATTTTTTTGTCAGGAACAAATGTTCATGTTATGCGGGAGACAGCTAATCTCGGAGTGACAATCGACCGTGGCCTAGGTATATTTTACAAAAGAGTGTTCTTGCTAAGTGCAAGCAAGGGGTTTCAAACTGTTTCACATTTGGCGAAACCCATATATGGCCTACTGTTCTACTGTCTGACTCTACTGTAGTGCATTATTTTTGGGAATTGTATGCTTTGCAACCAGGTGCTAGTCACACAGAAGTTGACTCTCAGATATCAGGAGGATGCTGATTGGTGGTCAACGGTGGGCGCTGTTGGTTATCGCTAAGGCTTATAGGACATGCTCGGCAGAAGCACGCTCGGTATTAACGGGGCTTGCTTCGTTAAATCTGGAGATACTCGGTAAGGGTTAGCCCGTGAGTACAGGTGATGTCCGTCTTCACCCCTTGCCAGAGATGATCCCTCGCTCGATGTTTAAAGCCTGTCTAGAAACCTTGTTGTCGACTTGAAAATATTGTTGGTCGTCCTCCTCCGTGGAATGACAGACATTTAAATTATTTATTTGCATCAGAGCACGCCTCGGCTCCCCGTGGGTACACCCAAACTATTGGACTACCAAATTTTCTCGAGCCATAGGAGCTATAATGGCGAACTCTTTTACTTCAATACTGTCCGTTCAAAATTTTTGCGGCAATCTGGATCAATCCGCAGTGCACATTCTGAGGTACTGCTGGAAAATCGAATTCATAATTTCCAAAGGAAACTCGACCCGGTCTTACGTCGGTTTATCTTCGGACCGATTGGTTACTCCGATGTAGTGGCGTCAAAAGAATAATTTTGTTGCATTTGAAATTTTCTGTGAAAGTACAGGCAAAGTGCACGACTGTTTGAACTCCTGGCCTTAAACCACTTTATATGTAAATTTTTACTGCGCTGCGAGTTATTTTCCTTTTCCTGTGATGTCGGACCTTAAGTCCGTCGTCGCTACTATTCTTTTTACACTCAGGTTTGTCACCACCGGAGAAAGAGCCCCTTTGGGTAGTTCTTGTTTCATCACTACGTGACGTCACGCTCATAAAAAAAGTAAAGAAGATGTCGATCTTCTAGTATAGATCTCGCTGAATGGGGACTTATTTTGACCCCCATAACAACGTGGGTAGTAGTGGGATTGAACTGAACTATATAGCAATAAGTCTAGCAGAAGTATGCACCACGTATTAGTCATGTACATAAAATAAAGAACCCTGATTAAAAATATCCCTTATTTCCACTTATGAATCAACAACTCATAATATTTTACTGTTCTTGGGATTTTAGATGTCAGCTGTCCTATTTTTCGGGTAGTTTGATGGTCAGCTATTAGAGTGAATGTTGTCAATAATTACACGAGGAATTCTTGTACTCCCCAATATTTTCATGTGTATCGTCAATGCGTGATTCATCTACATTGTTTTACCCTTCTTAACGACCTTAGTTGATAAACGCTTCACATCTATTAGGAGGTTATAGGTTAGACTCTCTACAGTATTCGAAAAATAAAATAAAATAAAAAAATACCCAAATCTGACAGAGAATTCGTCTGGTAAGTATGTTTGCACCATTATATTGCAAACATGTACAGTGATGAACTGTGAATTCCATGCCTATTCCAGTGATTCTTAGCCCGAAAGCTCGATAAATTGAGCCGAAGACAATATTTTCATTTAGACACATGTTGAAGCGTACCTTATGGATAAAATTATTAGTTACTCTTTTGCATTAAATTTTCCTTAGACTAGGAATTCCGTTAGAAATTGTGAAAGGCTTATATTTATAAAACAAAAATAATCAATTCGTATATTTTTTTTGAGCAATCCAAAAAATATATCAGAAGGCTTTAACAAGGAAATACTTAACGGTGTTAATGCACTCTGCGAAAGTACATTTCGCTTGGGGCAAAGCTCACAGCAAGCTTAAGATTAATGAAGTGAAAACGAGAAAACTTGAACGTAAATATATTGATAATTCATCCTCGTTTTTAATTCAGCACAGCTTCATTTTTATTGACTTTTTTTATTGACTTTGAGACAAGATAATTTTTCGCTGTTCACGATATTTATGATTTCTTATTTTTTATAGTAAAACTATTATCCTTCATGATTGTGTATAATTGTCAGCCATCTTGTGGGTGAAATATGTGTGTGCGGGTATTGGTTTATTTTGTGCAAGCTGTTGGATTTCAGCAAGGTAAACGTCCGAGATCAGTCTAATCTGCTGCACTTTTTCTTTAATTGGGGAGATTTTATACGGTGCTATTTTAAATAAGCAGCATATACGGTGCTATTTTAAATAAGCAACATATAGTTTACAGTAAAATATAAATTCATGTTTAAAATGATCTAAGAGTAAAAAGAGCTAAAAACCTATCAGCCAGGAATCGAACCTAAGACGCCCGCTGTTTAACGTGATTGCTAACATTGGACCACAGCCAACGATAATTTTGTTGGAAACTAAAGAAGCAGTCACGAATTTCTTCCATTGTAAAACCAAATACAAGCGCTATTACAATGATTAAAAAAATTGTATCATTGTAAGAGCGCTTATGCTCGAATTTTATTTTATAATATTAAAGATAATTTTAAAAAATCTAAATCACAGTAAAGTAATTCAAAAGTTAACTTAATCTTTTCAACTAACTTTTTGTCAAATTTTAGAAAGTTCTATTCAATTAAGCGAACTGTAAAAAATAGGAGTTCTTAGAACGTTTTTTCGTATTGTTTTATTTGCTCTTAAGTTTAAATGTGTGGCATAACATTGATCAAATGCAACTACTTGTAATATGTTGAGATGGCATTCTTTCTGATTTTCATTTAAGGTGTCTTTAACGTATTTTGTTTGAAAGAGATTGCTACGTCACTAACAACCCACCAAGTTTTACTGTATACGACGAAAATGTGACATAATACAATACAATACAGTATGCATGACGAGATTCATGAATGTGCCATAAGCCAAATATGTGTGCCAGGATATAATGAAGTTGATATACGAGTATGTTCTATATTCCTACCCTAATAGAAACATGGATGATGATCGTGACAAATGTCTTCCAGAAAACGAAAATTAAAAAACCTGAACTGGTTAGTAGCAAAACAGGCCTTGTTATTAAGCAAACAAATAAAGGATAACAGAAAATTTCTCTTCCCGAAAACAAGTATTATGTAATAAAATCTGAATTGGTAAAAATCAAAATCGACATATTTATGTTGTTTATAGTTAAATCATTAACGTTGTGGAGGTTTAAAGACATTGTAATTAATTTTTATCCAACACTGTTTATTCCACTTTTTTGTAACGGTATAAGGTATAACCCTGTCTTGTTTGTGCTCCCCTAAAGATGAGGTGAAAGCCTTGAAACTTGTAGGGTTATACCGTTACAAAAAAGTGGAATAAACAGTGTTTGATAAAAATAAATTACAATGGGCATATTTATTTAGCAAACCATTTGAAATTGAACCATTAACCACCGAGTAAACGGCAGGTGTTCGAATATTTGACTACGAACACCAGAAAATTACTTTTCCAGAAAGTTGTAACTATTGTTGAAAAATTACTCGTATATGATGGCAATTGGATGAAATTCAATATAGACCTTCTAAAAATAATTTATCGTGTTCTTAAGTGGATTTACATAGAGGTTCTCCAGTTCGATGGTTCTCAACAAAGGGCGGTTTAATGGCTCTCAAACAAACGATCACGGCTGTGCTTGAAGAAAATCAACAAGTTCTCGTCCTCATTTCGACGTGGACCCGCTTTAAAGACGAACGTCTCTCGCTGCCTGTAACACACCATGTTGAAATTACTTTTTAATATGCTGGATGACAAATCTCGTCATCATGCAGCTCAGTCTCACGACGCTGAGAACAACAAGGCTTTGCACTGGAGGCTGGAGTTGGCTTCCACATGAAATTCTTTAGTTCACCACGCCGCTGGAGCTCAAAAGAGTGATAGTTTATGGCTTCTTGAATTGACCCAGTATCATTAAGTGGACGACTCAGTGAAAAACAACTTGGAATTTATTTAATTTTATTTGCAAATTTCTAGTCCTTTTCATGTATACATTCTTTATGTAAATTATCTATTTCTTATTCTGTAAAATTGTACATCTAGCATTTTTTTTATAAAAATAAACTGCTAACACCCATACCTCATTACTCCGTTTATATCATAGGCAAAGTTTGACACTGTTAAAATAAAATAATACGAAATACAGAGTAAACTCTTGTTAAAAAGGATACCGTATTAAGCTGGCTTAGAAAAACTTAAGTGTATTGTAGCAGCAATTTTCTCATGGTAGCTGAGGATCATTAAATTTGAAAATATAAATCTTTTCCTTCGCGACAATCATCAAGCCTAAACTAGTTAATCATTACAATATCTCTGTCCAGCCTCGCCGCACCGGTTCTTCTAGCTGTCACTATATCTCGATAAACTCCCTCCCGGATAATTAATATCCAACCTCACTTAGTGAACTAAGTGGCCCATTTTCTGCAATTTACCCTTCGAAGGTGATCATTGTGATAATGTTTGAGCATCATTTATAAGTTCAGGGGTAATCCACTACTATTATACTTTTCCAAAATATATATATATATATATATATATATATATATATATATATATATATATATATATATATATATATATATATATATATATATATATATTTAAATTAAAACCATTTAACTTTCATTACATGGGCAGCAAGGCGAATTAACGCCTCAATCTCGAAGAACTGAGAATCATCTACAGATTATCGACAATATGCCTTCGACGACACCTCTGATTCTTTGGGTACATTGCTCGTGGCCAATGATTGGATTGGAGAGGTTTATGGTTACTGGAGGCGTGGAAGGACGATGCACAAGAAGAATAATCCCAATGCATTGGACTGACCAAGTGAGAGATGCAACTGGACAACTCTTAACCACTGTCCTTTGAGCCGAGGAGTGCAAATATGGATGGAAAGGAGTCTTTAGATGCTATCATGGGAGTCACGATGCTCAGTCATATGCTACACGGGAGGATTATGATGAATTTAACTTTATCCAAAGAACCAAGAAGGTGCAACGTAGTCTTTGATGATAAGCCTGTTGTGCAAGTGAATTTAAATACTGATATGTCAATATCTCCAGTAACAATAATCTCGACAGCGAAGTAAGGTAATAAACATATAAGGCAGTTGCCAATATCTAGTGGTCTAAGAGATTCAATCTGAAAAAAACAACAACATGCGAATAGATAACAAAGTTTGACTTCATAAGACCTTTGTTAGACCAATGATGACTTATATTGTTGAAACTAGACCTGACATAAGTAGAAAAATGAACCTTTTTGATAATGCGAGATGAGAATATTACGAACCATCGCAGGAAAATTTCTCAGAAATTGGGTCAGAAACTTTTACAGACCTGTTATACAGAGAATATCATCAGATGGAGCAGAAATAAAAGACGGTACCGGTACGACACAGTCATCTTTCACTTATCTATTTCACAGGTTTATTTCACTTTTTACCTTCAACGCACAGGTAATTTATGTGTCTTCCTGCTCATTAGTGGTGACCATGAGTTTATAAAAAAATGAAGAATGCGGAATTAAATTAGTTAATTTCCAAATAATAATGAAAAATATAAATATTAAAATGATTTCTAAATAATAAGAATTATACCTTATACGAGTATAGTGTATGTTGTTACACGGTTGATAGTGACCAAAAAATTAAAGAAGGGAAAGTAACAAGTACAAGTAATAGAAGATTGTGCATAAATGATAAAGAAGCAAAAGAAAGTACAATTTTTCGGGGATCTGTTCTCTCAGCCTATCTTTGCTAGGGACACGGTGTAATGATATGTGTGTTTCTATTCTTGTATTTTTTTGCGAGTAAATTATTTCAGTCCGAACAAGGTATTTGATTTTTTTTAAATAAACGAGCACCCATCTGATGGAGTGACTAGGTGAAAAAACATCAGGGTGCTCATTACAGAAGACGATATATATATTGTTTGTACGGAATATAGATGATAGACGACCATGGTGATGACGTTCTTCAGAATTGAGGCATCAACCAAGAAGGACGGTCACCACGTAAACCAAATTATTCAGTGTGATTGTATTCGACGATTTTCTTATATCAAGAAGCTCTAATATTTTTTTTGTTGATAGTCGTGGTCTAATGGTTAGCATTCACGCTTAGCAAGCGGGCGCACCAGGTCAAACTCCTGACGGATTAATTTCCATCTGAAATTATGTTTTTCTGTTGCTTATCTGCTGCGATTCATAAATGTTTATATCACTATTAAAAAACAGCAAAAACTTAGCGATATATAAAATGTTGCCTAGTAAAAGGCTACAGAAGTTTAAATCTGCCGAACTTGAAACATTGATTTCCTGTCGGAACTTTGGGTTTGATCTATCAAGAGTGTGTGCTTACTAAAGGGTAACAGCTTATATTCTAAAAACCAATACATACTCAAGCGTTTTCCATCCACTACGTAGATGGCTGACAATCACACTCGATCAAGAGATTCAAGACTTTGAAATTATTTTATTAGGAAAAGCACAATAATAAATGAAAAAAGTTTATGTTTAAAATACGTGGTTTTAAAGAGATACGGCAGCGGAGTTGTTAACTCTCTTTGCCACGGACAATATTTTGAAAGAATGAAATAATTAATTGTAATTTGTTTTATCAAACACTGTTTATTCCACTTTTTGTAACGGTATAGCCCTACCGGTTTCAAGGCTTTCACCTCATCATCAGGAGAGCACAAACAAGACTGAATTCTGTTCGAACTGGTACCGACATACACGCTTCTAACGGTTGGGGATATTCAGGTTGGGGACTGGGGGCTGAGGGAGGTATGGGACGACCTCGGCGAGCAGCGGAGAGATTCTTGGTATATATGTGTTTGCCAGATGTTCACCTCGAGACACTGACTTTTAATAATTAAGAAATTTCTAGGGTCTCTAATCTGTCCAATTTATTTCCATTACAATTGATATGTAAGAATTTGGCATCATCGATAGTAAATGTATGGTTTTCACGGTGACAATGATTAGCCATTTCAGAATAAATTAGAGAATTTGTTGAGGCACGAAACGTTGTGTTCACGAAATCTCTTTTCATAGGATCTTCCTGTCTTTCCTTTATAGAAATTATCACAGTCAGCACACATGTACCTAATCATTAGAAGCGTATATCTCGGTACCAGTTCGAACATAATTCAGTATTGTTTGTGCTCCCCTGAAGGTGAGGTGAAAGCCTTGAAACCGGTAGGGTTATACCGTTACAAAAAGTGGAATAAACAGTGTTTGATAAAACAAATTACAATGCCTTTAAACCTCCACAACGTTAATGCCTTAACTTTAAATAATAATATAATATTGTAATTCATTGTTTCATTATTGTTATCAATCTCTCATCGACACACCACTTATCTAGGGTAACTACTTATACTTTTCTAGAGCATTAGGAAGTCAAATATATTGTTTGCTGCATTTTGTCGTTTCTAGCTTATTTGTCGAGTTCATCATGTCGCGACTCAATGTCGACACGTCGTACATAAAAAAGTAGAAAGAGAGACTTCACTTGTCGTATAAAAAGTCTACTTATGCAGATGTTTTCTGCTTCAACCTTATACCTTAGGTTCTATTGTTTCTTCAATTTGTCTCAGTATCGGAGTCAGAAAACATCTCCAAACAGTGGTTCACAATTTTGTGCAAACATTAATTACTGTTAGTTTACTTTATTACCTATTTGTTTGATCGTTTAAATGTTAGCTTTTAAACAATTAAAAAAATCTAGATATAAATAAAAAAGAGAATATACCAGAAGGAAAAGGGAGAAAACAAAGTTTAAAAAAATGATAAGAACTAGGGCGTATCACTCTCCATCAAGGCGTTTCAAAATCGTGACAGCCTTGTTCCTCAGGGCGATGTCAAAAAATCATGCCATTCGTCAAGGATTTTTTGTTATCACCCTGAGGATGAAGGCTGCAACACCTTCAAAACGTCGGCTATCATTCAAACCCACTTACTTAACATGCAACAACTACGAAAAATATTTTTACTTATATTTAGTATGTTCAAAAAATATGGTCAACGAAAGAAATCGTCAAAAAGTTTATGCATTGCCACCTTTATTTGATATATTAAACTGCCTCGTCACCTCTCAATATCTCGCCGAAAATATTCATCGTCTCTCCAATTTTCATTTCGACTTTACCGTTTCGTCTTTTTCATAGTCGTCCTTTTCTGTACATTGCGTAAGATTTTGAAACCAGTTACCGTCTTCTTCTCGCCCTCGTTGGATTATTCCAAACAGGGACATAAAAACAGTATATATTGTATATCTTCAATGACGAAGTGCGTTTTTTGATTATCCTTTTTCAGACTTTGGTGACATTCGGAAATATTTAGTTGAATGTTTTTTTAATATGAATATTTTTTTACATGTCGTTGTAACATTTTACTCAGCAATTGGCACGAATCAGCGTACTGCTCGTCTGATCGGATGGAAGAAAAATATGTAAACTTAACAATCAAGTGTCCAAATAAACAAATATCATACCATCGTAACATTTCAGGTCTAAAAGCTTTTTAGACCTGAAATGTTATGAAGCAAACCCTCTAGTTTCCCCTCAACCTCACCGCTCCAGTTGTAATACTTTTCCATCATGATATACTCCGTAAATTAAATATCTGAAATTCTTCTTTGATGTTCACAAACCTCTGGAAGAGATAAGAAGGAATTTATAAAGGAAAATGCCGGATGTCGTTTCGTCTTCGTTCGTCTATCGCAGCAATTTGGTGTGATAGAAAGATATATGTATGTACTCGTTACTAAATTTGAGGGGAAAATTCAAGTATTATATTACGTGTAGGATAAAAGGCAGGAGTAACAATATGACTAATAAGTTGTAAAAAAAAATATTTTTTTTTTCATTTGAGCTTGAAACAGTTATCACCTCAAACAATCTGTAATAATTAAGGGTTCTTTCTAAGCATTATATCTTAGTTTGAATTTGACCAGTGTTGTTTGATTATTGTTAATTTAATTTTAATGTAAATAAATACGAATTAGAAGATATAACACACATAATATTGCTTTGTCTGAAAAATAAATAAAATGCACAGTATATTTATAAACTCAAAAACAAAGGGAAAAAACAAAAGCAGTTGGTCGAATTCTGATAGAAAAATATAGAAAGAGATATGGGAGAAGGTGTGTGGATAAAGATAATATCAAAATGGCATTTTCAAATTAAAAAAATGGGGTTACCCATTTTTTTTCAGAATTCCATTTTGACCAAATATGATATATCAGTTATAACTCATATATTATATCACATTTTCTCATTCACAAAGGGAAAAATTGTCTGCCTGGTGCGACACCAATCTTCTTAGCCCCGAGGTTGCGGGTTTGATTCTGGCTGGAATCCAGATTTTTTAACGAGGAGATCTAGTCAAGTTTTCACTAAGGGCCTCTTCACAATTTTTCTGATTAGTCAGAAGAGATTACCACATAGCAATTATCTCGTCTGGTTGTACTTATATAATGACAGTATGATAGGCGGTTGTACTTATATAATGAAATTTTATCTCAACGTTTTTTTATCCACTTAGCACGGATTTCTTCTGTTACACAAAGAGGGTGTGCAGATTATTCGTAAGGAATAATACTAGCCAGTATTCTTTTCCTACTGCTAGGTGGTACCAAGAATATATCCACATTGTTACTCACTTGGTTCAATATCTCTATAACATGCGTGACTGAGTGTTTAGCCATGATATTTGTTCTGTAAGTTGGTATGTAGGACAGAGGGTGATTCCTTGCACGGCTATATTTATTAGGGACATATAAACTTAGTGTTTCTAGTATCGCGGGATAGTTAAGGAAACCTCGAAAAACCCTAAGTAGGAATATCGCGATGGATTCTTACCTTCTCGTTTCGAGGCTTCTATAGTTACACGCCGGGAAAAGTTTGAAAAGTAATCGCCCTTTGTTCTGTTGCTATGGACATCTGAGGATTTTTTAAAAATTTGCTCTAAATTATTCTTATATTTGAGCTGATGAGGAGCCCAAACTGCAGATGCATATTTTTATTTAGTTCTTATTAGATAATAATATTAGTTTCGGAGGATATCAGAACTGTTAAATTCTCTTGATATTTTTATTATAAAAGCAAGCAGTTTGTAATAGTTCGATATCCAACGTGGTTACCGAATGTGAGTCCGACATCAAAGGTTACGCCCTCATCTTTGAATTCAGAAACTCGGTTTAATGTTACTCCTTATATTGCTTACTGATGAGTTGCTGAAATTTATCAACTACTCGTATAGGATACACAGATTCGTTTATTTATATTGAACAGATGATTTTGCTCAGTCCAGAAAACTAGAGAGTTTAGGTTCTGATGTAACTGTGCACAGTTGTGAAGTGAATCAATCTTTTTGAAAATGTTCAAGTCGTCAGCGAACAATGAACATCTCGAGTGCCTTATGGAGTTTTGAATATCGTCTATTAATATGAGAAATAGCAAAGGACCTAAATAAGATCCTTGTGGTAGGGGCAACCAGTGTACCTTTGAACAAGTGTTATTTTCAAAGTTTCGTAATTTTTTATCTGAGTAAGTTTTTGACTCATGAGAAAAAAATATACATCGTAAGATAGAAAATGATTTTGACTACCACATATATTTTTTGTGTTTCATTTACTATCAATGTTTGGTAGAAAAAAATAATTGAAGTAAACTATTCATTTTTGTTCATAGGTACACTGATGTGTTTACCTTTGAACACCTTCATGTGTACCTTTGAACGCTAATTCAGTTTAGTTGAGTACCTATTGGAAAACTTCAATAAAACATTCTCTCTATCTATCCAATCACGCAGTGTCCTCGGACGGATAGGCAGAGAGAGTCGAGCGATGCTAAACTCGATCTTGACACACTTTTCTCGCTTCCAACACGTTCGTACAACTTCTCAAACATGCCCTACGATTTTATCTACTTCTTACCTCGCCATCCTTCAGAAATATAAAAAAAACACAGTATAAATAGTATGAATGAAGTTTATTTGAAAAAATATAAAATAAGCTAGGAACTTTCATTAGAAAATACAAAAAGAATAATTATAAAAATGACAAGGTCACAATGAAATAGGCTATGTAAAAAATCCTTACATCTGCAATGTGAGTAATATTTCGAGCTAAAGTTTTTTTCAATTATATCAAACCCTCATTTACTATTTTAAATAGTGCTTCAGAATCAATGGAGGAGTCTGAAGCCGTAGAATCATCGGATATATTATAACACCTATGACACAGAAAACAATCATTGTCTTCTTTAACATGAATGTTGCGCCTGTGTGTCTTTGGAATGCATGATTCGTGGAAATAAGATTTACACGTGTCACATATGATCACTTTGCTTTTATCTGAAAGTTTTTTGCATTCCACGCAAGTGACAAAGATTATGTCTTGCAGTTTTCTTATTTTCTTGTTGGTTGTAGTCAAATTTTCTTTCGTTTTGATAATTTTCCCAGTTTTTTGCAGTTTTCGTAATTTTGGGCGCTTTTGAGTTATCAAAGTTTTTTGAAGGATCGCTAACTTCTCCGGTGTGTCAGTCAATATTCTAGTTTTTCCCTTCCTTCTGCCACCTCGATCCTGTTTTCTGGGAGAGGCTTTAGGGAATGGACGAATTGATTCGGGTGTAATGGTTGATTGATGTGGTGTGAGCGATTCATTTCTGTTCTCGCATTTCTGGACTTGAGTATGTTGTTCATCGGTTTTTGGTGTTTTCTGAATATCATTTAGAATTTCCGGTCGGTCAGTCACAGATGAGGACAAAAAGCCCTCTTCAGTGAAAATACTTTCAGAAAAAGAACATATTCCAGTGTTTTGAAACCCCTTAATTATATTGTTCGGAACAAATGCACTCTGGTAGGCTTTAGCCACTATTTCTAATACGTCATATATTGTAATCGGTTTTCTAGGATTGTTTACCATAAAATTATCAGCTTCTCTGCAATAGAAATGTTTAAAAGATCTGTATACTGTTCGATCAAGTGGTTGAAGGCGATGTGATGTGTGTGGAGGCAATGTGAGTAAATGTATGTCGTTTTCTTTGGCTTTATCAATTATTTCTATTGATACATGAGACTCATGGTTGTCCATGATTATTAATATGGGGTGGTCTTTAGTCGGTTTACTATTAACAATAAAATGGTCCAAGTATTTTAAAAATATGGCTGCACAAGACCAACCAGATTTATTTGCTACTCCAATTGCATCTGCTGGAGCATTTTTTATCATTGTATCTTTATAAAAAACACTCGGAAACACTAACAAAGGAGGTATTCTGTCACCTGATGCGTTTATTCAATTTATCATAGTAACGTTTTCTCCTCGCTCGCCAGACGTCATCTTCCCCAATTGTCGAATAGATTTTGGTGCTAGCACTTTATGTGGCTTGTGTACTGTTAAAATCCCCGTTTCATCAACATTGTAGATATCTTGAGGACGAAAATTGTAACGGCGCATTATTGTTTTCAAATTCTCATAAAATGCACTTATATTCGCTTGATTGAAACTGGTGGCTCGACTTAGACTAGTCGCTTCAGGTTTACGTAAGCTGGGGTCAGGAAATCTTTTCCTTTAACAACTTAGCCAATCTCTCCCGGCCATTTTGTCCCTCATCCATGTGTGAGGTATATTATTTTGAGCATCTGGTAAATCCTTTTTCAGTCCAGTTAGAAAAGCGTACGCCAGAACTCTTATATCTGTTGGCCATAATGCAAAAATGCAGATTTTTTTATGTAATCGTACAACAAACCTTCTTCTTGGGAATCAAAGACTTTCTTGACAGCGTAATTGGGAGGCATGATATGCACATCATTTTGATTCTGGAATATTTTCAAATATTTGAAGACTGTAGTGGACTTTAAATTGTATTTTTCTGCTGCTTTCCTTACCGATATACCCTTTTTGCATTCTTCAACAGCTTGTTCTAAATATTCTGTCGGTACTGCCTTCCTTTTCACTCCAATTTTGCTTCGTGGCACTAAAATAAAAACAAAATAAATAGTTGAAGCTAAATATTCAACATTGAGTGTACCTTCGAACAGTTCAAAGGTACACGCAATAATGTGTTCGAAGGTACACTCGGACTGTTGTTAAAATGAAATGTCAAATTAAAATATTTTGAGGTTATGTACTTCAAAACAAAGTATAAAAAAATATAGAATATTAAATAGCTCTCCGATTTAGATTTTAGAATTACTTAATTATGTACACTCACACGTTTAAAACAAGTCATAAAACTGATAAAAAAACTTACTTTTTGTGTGGAAAATCTTTGAAGATCAATAAGAGAGTCACGAAAACAGCCAAGCATTTGACATTAGAACAATGTTGCTACTATGAAAAAAAACATCGTAAATACTATTTTTTCGATTTTTTTTTCTGTTGTTATTTTCAAGTAGTTCTTTTGTCTGTTCCAAGGTACACGCGTTCGCAGGTACACGCGTTCGAAGGTACACTGGTTGCCCCTATACCAGATCTTGCGATGAATTCCACAGAATACTTGTCCCGGACTGTTATATATTGAGATCTTTATTTTATGTATGATGCAATAATCTAATCAAATTATTGCTAAATCCAATGCAATGCATATTCTGGAGCAATATAGCGTGATCACCTTTATCGAAAGCTTTCTGGAAGTCCGTATATATTACGTCCGTTTGTGAGAGCTTATCTAAATTTGATGCAAGCTGCTGTGAAAGAGAGAAGATATAACGTTAGCGACCATCTACTGCTGAACCCAATAATCTTACCCAACTCAGCGTTTCGGTGGTATAAGTTTATGAGAGTATTTGAGAAATATTGGTTTCAGAAGAAAAGCTGATATCACTGGTATTACAAAAAATATTTTTAAATTGATGAAGAGCGTAGACTGAATTTGTTGCTCTCCAAAAAAAAAAGACTGGTGTACCAGGAGTTTGTTGAACCGGAGGCTAATATTATGAAGAAAATTAGTTGAATGATTTCCGAAAACTCTATATTCTCTGTGATTCCAAATAGAAATATTCATGAGCATATTTTCATAAAAAAAACATTAATTTATATTATTACGAAAAAAAAACATTATTTTAAATCTTCTTTTTCAACGCGTATTTTATGCTGAGCATCGTGGATCTCTGCTACGTTTGGAATTAGGTGCACCATTTGTGTTCATACTGCTCGGTCCAAGGCCATGTTGAATGTAGTTTTTCAAGAGAATGTTTGGTCCGTCCATCCTTTAGAATATTTTCGTCTTGCTCGTTTTTTCTCTACTGTCCTCGTAACAACAAGCTATTCAATATTTTCTGTTTCCGTTACTTGTAGTATTATGAAGAATTCTAGACATTTCACTCGAAGAATTTAATTTCTCCTCAGACAGCTAATTTACATCCATGTTAAATAAAAGCTTTTAAAAACTGAAAAAATCATACATTTTATTAGAACTATAACCACACTTGAAAAACTAATTTTAAAAACTTTGAGCATATTTCACAAATCTAATCATCAAGTGCTGGAAAAAAATACAGCCCCTTTTGCGGAAATTACTCAAAATAATAATGAGCCATTCATAGAGATAACAAAGATATAAAATAAAGCAACTGTTTGTGTTAAAGATGTAATAAATAAAACTTTTCTTGTGTTGCAAACTTTTAGAAAAGTAAGGAATCCGTTATCTTCAAGTTTCGCCCGAAAAGATGTTCTCAGACATTCTCTTTCGGAAATAAATTGGGACTTTTATTATCTAAGATAAAAGGCAAATATTTTTTCTGCCCGGACTGAGGCATTGTTAACTTTTGTTTCGTGGAATCCTCATAAAGAAGCTTTTGTAAATGATATCTCCAAGTATCTAAAATGTACATGAAATTGTATTTTGCTTTATAATAAATTGAACCATAAAAAGGTATAATTGATGACCCAGGCATCCATCATGTAACCATCATCCCTATTTTTGGTGCTATAATTTAATCTGAATTCTAGTTAGGTACATAAGAGTAGTGCTGGTACCACACTAACTGCAAAGAAAAGCATGTACAAAAAAGTCGGAACAAATTTTATTTATTTTATTTTATTTTTTTTATTTATTATTACACATGACAAGAAATATACACAATTTGAGAAAAAACAACAGGTAATGTGATTTGGACATATAATTTTAATGGATCTGGGTTTATTGCCTTTCATTTGTCATATCCCCAGTAAACTAGGCTTTTGCCTGTATCTCACTGAGGATATTTAGCATGAAAAAATAAATCGATACTTCTTTCCGATTTTTGATAACACAAAAAAACCCCGTTGCACGCTCTCATCAACCTGACAAACAGTGACACTCAACTACAACTGGAAACATCTTGCGAAACTCAACTCCTCACACATTATCACTCTAGAAAGACCAAAAATATTCATCCCTCAATATACCGCACACAATCATAAGAATAAAAATCAAAACAAATTCAAAACAAAAAAAAAAAAAGAAGAAAAAAAGAAAAACACACAGAAACACAAATACAAAAACATCCAAAATTAAAACAACAAGAAGAGACCCACACTCACGAGCTGACATAAATCCTTTCTACTCGTCATTCATCCTGAAAGCCCAAGTACTCAAAATCCTGTCGCAATAACAACCACGCTCCGATCGACTGTCTAAATGGTTTTCCTACCTTTACTTTTATTGAAGTCGGCACGCCATTGTATGTAATGGGAGCCAAATAAGCATATTGCCTTTGGGCAAAAGAGGTTTTAACTCTAGGGATGGTGAACATTTCATTAGTTGCCATGCGTGTCATGTGTGTCTGCTGAGTTTGCATCTTCCCCTCCTCTCGATGGTAGTGCCAGAGAATGGATTTGAGATGTACATTGGCTATGTTCAGGACCTGATACTCTCTAAAAAGCTCCGCCATGGGATACCAAGCAGGAAGTTTATTGATTATTTTCACAATCAATTTTTGGGAAACCTGTAATATGTGTTTCTGGGTTAAGGTGCATCCCCCCCAAACTGATATACCGTAAGAAAGTGCTGACTGACATAAGGCGAAGTATATACTTTTAAGAATATTTTCACTGAGCACATTTCGAATCATACGGAATATGTATCCTAGTTTTCTGATTTTTGCGCTCAAAGTGTTAATATGGACCTCCCAACGAAGGAACTGGTCAACATAAACTCCAAGGTACTTTATACTATCAACCCTTTCCAAGGAAACACAACTACAGTCAGACATGGGTGAACAAGTGTGTAGTGTTATGTATTTATAATTAGAAGCAAACAATATATTTGATGAAACGTTTTTATTTTAAACACCTTTATTTATAATACTAGGTAAGTCCAGAAAGTAAGTGTACTGAATTTTTGTAGGTTACAATTTTTTTTATTTAAACAAAAAAATTACGTGGTTACCGTAGTACATATGTAAGCTATTTTTCCACATAGTCGCCATTCCTCTCAATGCAGGTGGTGTAGCGGGGTATCAACTTTTTGATGCCTTCCTCGAAGTAGTTTCCCGCCAACCCCTCCGTCCACTTCTCCACCTCCTCCTATACCTCCTCGTCGGTTGAAAACCTTTTTCCACCCATGTGCAGCTTCAGGGAGGTAAACAGATAGTAATCTGAAGGTTCTAGGTCAGGGAAATGCGCGGCATGGTTCAGGACATCCCATTTAAATGAGGCGAGCAGTTCCTTCGTGGCGTTGGCCGTGTGTGGTCTGGCATTGTCGTGCAGCAGGCAGACTCCCTTTGTCAGCATGCCTCTCCTCTTGTTCTGAATCGCCCTCCGCAATTTTTTTAGGGTCTCACAGTATCTTACAGAGTTGATGGTCTCCCCTTGACGCATATATTCAATCTGCGATCGTCACGGAGCGCATTTTCGATTTTTTCCACAATTTCGTCAGTCACAATTGAAGGTCTTCCGCTCCTCTGATCATCATGCACAGACGTACGACCATTTTTAAACTCGCGACACCACTTGTACACACTCGTACGATTCATAGCTTTATCACCATATGCAGTTTTCACCTTATTATAAACC
Source organism: Odontocerum albicorne (assembly GCA_949825065.1). Classification (NCBI taxonomy): domain Eukaryota; kingdom Metazoa; phylum Arthropoda; class Insecta; order Trichoptera; family Odontoceridae; genus Odontocerum; species Odontocerum albicorne. The sequence continues at coordinate 43,040,112 of OX463841.1, forward strand.
TCAACCGGAGGTTTTCCCTTCCAAACGAAATAACGGATGACGCCGCGTATTTCGCACTTGGCGGGAGATTGGATTGACATTTTTCACGAAACTTGTTGTCGCGTCGACACTTCTCAACGTACAGACCTCGAACCAGTCTCGTTGCGGAGGGGAAGGGTCAGGCTACACGGAAATGTAGCCAACATGTCGAAAATAAAATCCATCCGGTCGTGAGAGCCTCAGTACACTTACTTTCTGGATACGCCTCGTAGTTTAGCTGCCATAAAATCGAAATCCAAGGAAATATGAAAAACGTCACCGTCCCATCTTATTTACACATTTTTGCAAAATTGGAAGATATTGGATACAAAACACATCTTACATCATATTCGGGATTTAGTCAACCGTATTGTTTTGTCCGTTATATGAAGGCAAGAGCGGAAAATCCTATTTCACACAAGTAAGTATTTGAAAACGGCAATAAGAGTCATTTCAACAAAATACTTAAAGAAAAACTACTTTTACTTATTTTTGGATAATTTATCTAGGTTTGAGAAGCACTGCATTTGACTATACAGGGTGACTAGTAATTTGTGACATATTAGAACCGAGTGATCAATACGCGCAATAAATTTTGAATGTGAATGTACGAGTAACATCAATTTCAAACTCTCAAGGAGATAATAAAATTAAACAAAAAATAACTGGAACAAATATAACATATGTACTTATGTACTCGTATCTCTGGAAACCAATGATTACGTCTTGCGTCTGCTATAGTGTACAAAAATTAGTACGCTGTATTGAAAAAATCGATTGCAATGCTTTTTGTAGTGAATATTTGGATATTTATTGTCTTCATCATTCCAGCATTAATTAAACCTTGAACGCTTATTTTACATGAAACAAAGCAAAAACCTTTTGGAAAAATATTTGCTTATTAAACTTAGTTTAGATTTTATTCAAATTCTTAGAAAATCAAAACTCGCTTTGTTGTTTTCCAACTAAGTAAGAGCTGCAGATTATTAAAATATAAATATTAATGTTTTTTCTAACCTTTTTCCATATTTTACATCATGTATAATTTACCATGTGTGTTAGATTCTACTTTATTACCCTCACAACTGTTATCTCTAATTAATTAGAGTCTCGTTGACCAACGTACGAGTATTGCGAGTCCTTGAATTCACAAACGATTGAATTAATTCGTTTTGAAATATATTCCAGAACTGTGAACTAATAATAAGTTCTGAGTGATGTTCATGAAATTCGAAATAAACGTCGTGAGTGTCGCAAAGTTGTCAAAATTACATAAATATGAAGTATTCGAGATTTCAAAATTGAATGTTTTAAAATAAACGTAATATAATTTCAATATGTAACTTAAATATAAACAAATTGTGGAGGATCGTATTGAAATTACACAATGTTATTGAATAGAACAAATTTTTCGAGAAAAATCTCTTAATTTTAGAACTTTGTATGGTGTTATTACTACTTCTGCTGTTACTCTCAGCATGGGCATGCGAAGGCAACAAATCTCTCCAATTAAATTAATTGGTCGCTTGCTGAGTAATTTTTTTTAGTATTATTTTGATTGAATTAAATAGACTCGCATTTAGGGGAAACGTTTTGTATCTCCGATGTTAGATTTTTGAATATTTTTTGAATTTGGCTTGAATTCTGAATAATTTTGACTTTATATTCTAAAATAATAATATTCCTTCTTAAATTTTGCATTCTATCCAATTATCTTCATAAATAAAAAAAATAATTGTCACAATTTTGCATTCTATCCAATTATCTTCATAAATAAAATAAATAATTGTCACAATTTTGCATTCTATCCAATTATCTTCATAAATAAAAAAAAATAATTGTCACAATATGAATCATCACAATTCAATTGTTTTTCTTAAACACAATTTCCAAAAGGCACATAATGTGGTAAAATTTGTTTTTATTTGATTATATGATTTTTTGTGAAACTTAAAAAGTGTCCGATGACCTCAAAATTTTTAAAATATCCGTATAATGGAAAAAATATTTACAAATAATGAATATATTAGTTGTTGCACCGCAATAATCTTGCTATCCTTATATTCAATTTAATGCTTTTTGGAAATATTTCAAGTGTTTAATAATCGAGGGTTCGATTCCGGGGTTTTAACATTCTTGAAGAGTCTATTCTCTAAATAGCGCTGTATGAACAGTCGTTTATCCCCTTTCGACAAATCTGATTTTTTTATTCCAATGACAATCGTATTTCAACCGAGAGTTCAATAAACAAGTACATTTTTACAAAATATTTTCTTTTCAAAATTTTTATTAAAGGCACGGTATGTAATATTAATTTAACATATTACCAGAAATATAATAGCAATGTTTTGAATTAAGGTTCAAATTTACACAATTAAAAATGTGACCTAATATGTGTAAAGCACTCAAAGCATTATAACAAAGATACATTTAAACCATAAATTAAAAACCGTTGTCCACAAGTACTCGACGTATGTTACGAGTATATAAAAGTCAAATATAGTAAAAAATAATGGGTTATTAGACAAAATAAAATAAAAAATATTTGAATATAACATACGCAGAAAAATACGTTGAATATTATTTTTAGTTTCGGTAAAATAAATAGCATCATGGATGTATGGTATGTTAAGAGTGAACGGGGAATTCAATACCGTAAAATGAATACCTCTTTTCATGATTATTTTTCATAATGGGTGAAACCTTTTTAAGCATGCGGTTTCTTTTTGTTTTCTACGGTAAATATTTATAAAATTTTAAAGGAATATCTTATGCACAAACGTTAATTTGAGTTTATTTTTTGTTGTTTTGCAACGTACAAATTCTTCTTAAATTTCATAACTACAATATTTAAATGTATTTTTCAACTTATCACAAATTGATTGAAAAAATCCCAATCCTTGTACTTTTGACGCCTCATATAGAAAAAATGTATTACTTTATATTACTTATAGAAACTGATTTACAAATAAAAACTTTTTCTTTTTCAACAGTACACCCAAAGGCCTAGAAGATGTTTCAACATATCCTCTTCTCTTTGCTGAGCTCCTTGCAGCTGGATGGTCTACAGATGAGTTGAAAAAGTTGGCGGGACTTAACTTCATTCGAGTCTTTGAAGAGGTGGAACGAGTGAAGGAAGAACACGCTACGATTCCGCCTTACGAGGACAGTATGCCCCCTTGGCCTGGTATCACTTATAACTGTACTAGCCAAGACATTTTTTAACATTTAACTAAACATCTGCTGTAAATCGGACATTTTCAAGGTACTTTTGTCTAAAGAAGACCTGTTCATTATTGTGAAGTGGCTGGTGTTTAGTTCTCAGACTTAAATCAATAATGATATTTTAAAATTGATATTTAACAAAGCCCCGTTATGTTTAAGTATAAAAACATTGAATTTTTTTTTAAAATATTTTTTACAATTTATGCTTTTCATTCTAAGTTTTTTTTCAGCCTGTTTTTATTAACAGCTCACATTTTTTGAATAATTCCGAGTAAAAAAATAAGCATTGCATTTCTTAATAACTTAATAATCAAAATGTTTAAAATTAGTTGACCATCGTTCGAAATATGTTACACATATTATTTATTCGACAATGCAAATTTTGGTTTACTTATTATAATGAAATTATTTTAAATAAAAACTACCGAATATCTATTTTATATATATCGTCGTCATACAAGAGAAAGTGACCAACTAACAAAATGCAAAATGTTCAGGAGAGCCATTTAACCGTTTTTACACTTTTGTTTTAAATTTATTTTTTTAATAAATGTGCTCACAATTGTGATTTTTTTTTGTGTGTATACAAATGTTCATTGCTTTCAAAATTAAGAAATAATATTTTTGAAAATTTTCATACAATTTTGCTTGTAAGAAAATAAACATCAATGCAGGTAGTCATTTTAAACAAGTCAAGATATTATTATTATTCTTCCAAGTTCTTGCTGAGTTATTTCTTCCAGGCCACCATTATATTAGTAAGGTGTCAGATAGTCATTAATCACATTTTCGCGAAAAATGCACTTGGTAACTTTCTCTTGTATGACGACGATATATTCATAAATCACTTAAAAAATGCGAGTAGCTTAAAAATGACTATTTATTATACATTTTGATCAATGTTGAAAACAGCGATACAAAATAACAAAGAATATATAAAATGAGTGTTTTTTCATCTTTTCTCAGTGCTTATAATTTGTTCAAATGACTGACAACATTAAAAAATCTAGCAAAATATTTATTGGAGAAGTTACCAAGTGTACTATAAAGACAATCACAGTGTTGAAAAATGTATGATATGTTTTATCTTAAAATTAATATTGTACATGGAATATGTATTATCAAAAGCTCTACGCAATTCTCAGAATCACACGCTTTTGAATAAACGAAGAGTATAAATAAAACATTAAAAATATAATGTATAATTGGTTTTATGTGTAGGTTGGATTTTAATCCGGCTTTCAAAAATATATGCTGTAAATAAATGCTTTGCCAAAGCAATGCAAAATTATGCATTGGTATTAAATGTAATGGAGTTTGTTAACTGTGTATAGTCGTATTAAGTGTCATAGAATTTTCATTCAAAAATACGCTGTGTAGTACGAACAATGTAATGTCGTCATGCGTATTTATTGAGTACTTAAGACTGTTCGTGTAACGAAGAAATATTACGCATATGTTAAGGTTCTAAATAGATATGATTAAATTAGTTAAAATATGTTTAAGTTGAATAATAATAACGGTGAAAATGAAATCAACGACGAATTTAAATATTATTGTATATTCTAAATTTCCTTCATTTTTGTTTTGATATTGCGTTACAAAAACAACACAATTGGATGAATTTGTCTTTGATATTCATATTTTATTTTATGAAATATATTTATAGTTAGGCATATACGAATATGTTATAAGTCTTCTTATGTATTATTGCTTGTCATTCCAAGATACGCTATTAAATTGTTTAATACAAATATACAATATATATATATATATATAAAAATATCAAGAATTATTTACGTGAAAAAAGAGGTTAGCCCGGAATGCAGTCTCGTGTTGCCCGGAATGCAGTTTCATGTTGTCCGGAATGCAGTTTCGTGTTTTTCGGATTGATGTTGTTAGGACACAATTTTTATTGTTTACTTCATTCTAAAAGTGCAGAATGTATATTACTATGAAAGGTTATAGTGAAGTGATTTTTCGGTAATTGTTTACCCAAACTGCATTTTTTTGACATAATTTTGAAGATGAAACCAAACATTTTTTGATTTTCATTGTTAGATGCTTTTTTAACCTCAGCATGGAAAATATGCGACATAAACCCAAACAAAAGTTTTTACAATGTATGGTAAAATTGCATTAAGCGATTGCGTGTGTCAAATGTAGTTAAAAAAATTGTAATGGCGGTACGACACTCAATGATGGAGTCCGCTTTTGAAGGCTAATTGACACTGACGACAAGCAAGTTAAGGTTTTGATTGAGAACAACCAGCGTTTTACAACACAGCATATTGTTGCGATATCACCGTGTACGAGTGCATTTGAATTTTACCTAAAATTACAAAATAACTTTCCGGACAACTCAATACTTAATAATAAATGTGGAAGCATTTAATTTGTTTCCGTTATATAATATTTGTCAATTAAACTTTCTAAATTAAATTAGATGGAGGCTGTTCGAATCATAAGAATGAATGTTCCCGGTGCATGAACAAAAGAAGCTTGTCAGATATTTATGACGTCTGAATATTTAATTAAAATCGTGCTTGATAATTACACCCCGTTTAATATTAAATATCTTTTGTACAGATCTATCACAGGTGTTTATCTCATTAAGGGGTTGAAAAAGGATTTTAGCCCAAAATTGAAAATGTTGGTCTTGTATAAAAACTGGTGATGTTCAAACTACAAATAATTATGATTCTGGTGTAACAAACTACTGACGTTGAAAGAAATTGATGAATTTATTTGCGAAAACGGTCATAAATTTTTTAAACAAAGCTTACTATATATTATTGTAACTTATAATATATTTGATTATTTTACACTGCTCTGTTCGAAAAGTAAGGAAATTTATTGATATAGTCACATAAATGACACAATAAAGAGATTTAGGAAAATTTCTAAACATAAAACCTTTCATAAATACAGAAATATTTCGTGACAATAACATTTTTTTCTTTTTTCAGTCTCCTTAGTTTAATTTCTTGACTTCCACCCGGTGGTTTTTGGTATGATTACCGACGGTACTCGAAATAAAACAAATGATAAACATAATTCCAGTTTGGTTAGTGAGTTCGTCTGGTAACAAAACCCACATGCACTTGACATGTGCGAGTATTATCGCCTCTTGACGTGGTGTATTGCAAACACATGCGTTGACCAATTGCGATTTCAATGCTTACTTTAATGGTTCTTAACCAGAAGTGTGGTTTCAATGACACCGCTATCTCCCGGTCACGATGTTTTATATGTTTGTTTCACCAATTCGGGAATGTTGAGGGGCACCATAGTAATGAAAGAAATGATTCTTTTGTGAATTTTACCAATACGAATACATCCAATTTTATCGTAGTCAACATAAATTGTTGATGATACAACAAGTTTAATCGTTACAAACATAAATCGTTGATGATACAACAAAAATAAGTTTCGTAGTCTATTACACACATCAATTGTTGATGATACAACAAACTTAAATTTCGTGGTCTCTAACGTACATAAATTGTCGATGATGAAATAAACATACATTTTATAGAGAATAGGAAACCAGATTGGAATGAAATAAAGGTAATATCCTTTATTTAATCGTTTAAAAAACATGATATTGCAAAAGATGCGAAATGACTAACTTACGTAAATTATGTACATGGAAACAAAAAATTTCCATAATCGGGTTGTCTGAATTATATTTTCATTTTCCAGTTATTCAGATTAACATCAGGAATATCTTGTAAATAATGCTTAAGGGGTAAGTTTTAATTCATGAAGGTTTTATGGATTACGGGCGGACATTCTGTGTTGTTTATATTATTTGCGTATTTAATTGAGTACTTTGCATAATTTCAATCTAAAAACTTCGCGAATGTTTGAAGTGGAGTTTGAATTATTAACCCGAATACATTTGAAAACATTCAGTGCAGAAAACGTTTGTAGCAACTTAAAATAAAATATGTTCACCTATTAAAATATCTTTATGGTGACATTTTTAACCGATCATAACTTATGGGACAGTTTTTTCTTCATAGCCGGTGCACAAAATTGATGAAGAACGTTATTTATTGTTTAACACTTATGATACACTTACTATATCAAAAGTAAATTAAAATAGATGAAATAATTTTGATTAAATAGGTGTTCATAACGGTGTCTTAAACATACCAAATGGAAACAATGTTTGATAAAAGTAACCAAAATTAAAATTCATTACATACAGCCTTAAAACAGCTCTATGGAAAAATTAGAGACACGAAAATGTACGAGTATAACATTAAACATGAAAGTGAACGGAGGAAGGGACCAATCCCTAACTCCATAACCTGTAGAAGGAATTTACTGGCTTTTCTATTGCCTCAGCTATTCTGATAAAAAGAAGTCCTGAAACTTGTGAATAAGGTTTGTCAGGGATATCAGTACCGACGCCGTACATTCACGAAATATCTCAGTCATGAGAAAGGCCACTGGGAATAATTTCGATGGAAAATATCATATTTTTGGAAATAAAAATATCCACTTAAATTCTAGTAAAAGATGGAAAAATGATACAATTTGAATACAAGCATTTTCTTTTATCAGTTAACAATCTCATTTCATAAGAATTGAAAAATATTTTTGATTACCCAATTATTTCATATAATTTGTTAATCAGAAAGACGAAGATAGGTTTCTTAGAAACATGTTGTAAAAAAGCACAGGGAAAAGCATTTTTAAATTTTTATCATACAAAATATTATACCAGGAAGTGAGTATAAATTTGAATTAACGATTATTGAAATAAATATACGGATAAACGCTAAATGTTTTACTATTCCCTATAGTATGCTTTTCTAATTCATTGAGTTAAATTCCTTCATGGAGTTAACCAAAAAGTTTTCAAAAGACAAACCTGAATTTATATATACGTTAGATGTAGTGTGTCGATATACAACAGAACAGGAAATTATCCGCGCAATATCAAAAGCAGCAATAATTACAATAAATAATAGCGTGTTGGTGCCGTCTTGGCGTATGGAAATAAAACTTAGACTTGACTGAAAAACGATGAAAGTAAAATTAATGCTATGGAGACGCGTGTACTAAGGATATTTTGTGCAGTGTATCCGTGTATGAAAGAAGATGGAATGGAATTATTAGATAATAATGTACAGCTAAAATGGATGTTTTAACTAAGATGAAGAAAAATGCTTTATGGTGGTTTGGACATGTAAAGAGAATGAATGATTAAAAATAGTTAAGCTAATAATTAAGCTAATATAATAGTTAGGCTAATATAAAATAGTTAATTCAAGTCAGAAGTGTTAATTGTGCGTGGAAAAGGTAGACCGAGAAAATGTGGCAAGATGGTCCAGTTTTTGAAAGAAGGTACATTAAGAAGTTTGTGCATGACTTGATGTATGAATGTGGAGGAGGTGAAAGTTGTGTGCTTGTTAAGAAAAGTTTGGAGAACTGTTGTTTTGCCTAACCCGCAACGAGCATGCCGTGAAGTTATTATGTACGAGTATGTAGAATAAATGTCATTGTTAAGGATGAAAGTGAGTTAAGAAATGTGTTAAAAATAATGAATAAGTTAAGCGCTCTGTCCTCTATGCCTAAACCAACAGAGACATTGCGTGGTGGCATGTATGTATCTCAAGTTTACTGAAACCAGTATTTTATTGATTATTGTATCGTTTAGCGCTATTGTGTTCAGAATTAATACAATAGTAAATGGGAATGTTGATTCTGACCTTAAAAATTGTTAAAAGAATACTCATTTGTTCTTTAAGGTAGAATATTCTTAAATTTTCTACTCTTACATTACAAATAAAGGTAGAATATTCTCAATTTGCAATGTAAGAATAAATAATTTTACCGCATCATATTGTTAAGTTCCATAATATGACAATGCTGCTGTCTCCATTCCCTCTGGAGAGACGTGTATATTTATTTTAATTTTTTTCTTGAACCACGTACAATATGGCAGCGCTTTCCAATTTGATTTTAAAAAGGGTTTTATTTATTTTATATGAGTTGTTCTGAATTCATTTATTATTTTCTTTACTTGGTTATATGATACATGGCTAATCTGGCGAGCTTATTGCTATAAATCAATTTGTTCCAAGCAGTCAGCTTATCTTAGATACGTCAAGTTGTTTTAATTCATGACTGATTTTATTAAAACAATAAAATGAAATTAAACCAAAAAAATACTTCCAACAATAATGGTAGGACTAGATAAAAATAATCCATTTAAGGATAAGGAAGGTAAACAAAGAAAGGTTAGAAAGAAAAGATATTCTGAGTGGTGTAATATTATCTCAATTATCTTTGAACATGATATAAGATGGTGTATGATGATTCTTTTCGGATGATTCTTTCCGGATTTCATTATTAACTTTCAAGTCACATCAAATTTAATATCGTTTCTAGTTCTTAATTCTTTTCAACATGTGCTCAAAAACGTATTGAACCGTTTTTTGTTCATTACAAGAAAGATGTTTTTTGATCTCATAACATTGTTTAAGATTATCAGTTCGTATTTCAATAGTCCGGAACTAACTAAGTTTGTTATGCTACACGTTCCTTGTAAGTGCAAAATGTTTTGATCCATAGTGCAGTAGTTGCAATTAATTATTTGTACAACTCTTGCATACTATAACAAGACAGCACATATTGGATCATCAATATTGAGGTTGAATGGATTTTTATATGACTTTGGCTACTAACAGGAGTAAATTGAAGAAGTTGCCGAGATGAATTGATTGAATTGTATGGATTTTCATTTTGTTGTGTTTTCCGACTTGCACTGTTTTGTATAACACCGCTTACATGACAATGTTAAATTATATAGGTACGTTAAAGTTTTTTTTAATCTTTCTGTCAAATAGATTATTTAACAATTGAAATAAATTAATAAAAAATTAAGGCTATTTTACTTTTTGAGAGAAGTCCAACTTAGAGTATTCTTTGTTATTCGTGCCATCATTTAACTGAGCCATATTTTTTTAGTGCACCCAGCTTGCATTGAGCCATATAACGTTATTGCTCGTAACTTTTTCATGTATTTTCTGATACCATTAAGTGCATCAAGCAAATTGGCATACGATATTTATTTTATCTGTCAGGTTGATTATTTAGTTTAGTTTTATTATGATATTTTATGTCATCACTCATGGAGTGGTTCCAATGAACTAAGGATTAACGGCCTTACAAACCAATGAAAGGTCTTAAATTCTATAATCAGCGGTTTATGAATGATATTCAGAATTTATTATATAAGAATTTTTACGTTTTCCTTACTTATATCTTAATGTGTTATATTTTATGATAGGTATGGATTAATAAAAATACCACTTTATATCATATGTATCTACTTGATCTTACTTACAATTTAAAAACAATAAATATAGCGTTGTTTTGTAATACATATCTTTCACCTAGAATTCCAAGTATTTATGGTAATCTAATAAAGCAAAGTGAAAATAATATCTGAAAACGAATCTAATCTGATAATGAAACCACCGGAAATCAAACCTGAAGCGTATATATGCTGAATAAAATCGTGCATATGATAAAGACACTACTTTGAATAATTTGTAATTATTTAGGGATAAACTTATTAATTCTGTGTAACATAAAAATTGTAAATGTTCTAAAGTTATCCGTTTATTAGATTATATTATACATACATACATACAATCACGCCATGCCCCTTTTGGGTAAGGCAGGGTGGATAAATCTCCACACGTCTTTTATTCACGCACACAGCTTTTGCCTTATTCACATTCATAAATCTCGTTATACATGATCAACAGTTTCTCATACGTCATTACTTTTACTCAGTTAAGATTTTTCCAGCTGTCTTCCATTATTTTTCTCATTCTTTGAATGTGATCAAACAATCTCAAGACTCTTTTCATAATTATATTTAAAACATCCGTCTTTCACAAACAAACATTTATCCAATCAATATATCAAACAATATTAAAACATATATTCTACACAAGGCACGCATTTATTCGACTTATGTCACTCCATTTCATTGCCCAGGTTTTGCTTCCATACATCAAGGTTGACACTAGCATACCACTTTGCGCAAACATCTTTGAAGAGTTTGCAATTACTTGTGAAACAGGATTCATAATTAATGCGATTGAAATAATTTCAGTCACTTATTAACATGTGTAATATTAAAAAGATATTTTTTAACATAACCGTCATTACGGTTAATGTTTATCATATAGATAAGGCGATACTAACAAACAGAATAGGAATTGTTCTAGAAAAACATAAAACGCTAAGTACTGGATTTGAATCAGTAGCCCTAAATTTATTAATAACAGCTTCACAAAATAAACTAATGTGATGAGTTAACTTTACATATTTAGTAACAAACTAAAAAAGTGTCATTACGTTTTATGTTTTCTTTAAAAATTCCTATTCCGTTTATATTCTCTCATTTTCCATAAGATAGAAGATTAATTAGTTGGTGTTTTTCTGAGAAAAATTGCTAGATCTTTCGCAATTCATTATATCAGCGTAAAATAAATAAATAATGACAGGAAAGATCTTAACTACAAGCATTTAATTAATGTAAGTTTTCTCAGAAGTATTATTTCACCTAAACACTGTTTCTCCTGTACTAATCTTGCGGACCCATTTAAGTGTGTAGCCTTGGTGTTGAGCTCAGTGTTTCTATATCACCTTAGTAACCTTTCATACATTAAGCAAATTAAATTTACATCTTCAAGCTGAGAGAGGAAGGCGGAGCGGAGCGCTTGTGTTCATTTTGAATATCCGATTGAGCGAGCGCACGTCGTGAGCTATAAAATTATAATTACCATAAAACTCAACCTGAGATATTAGCGATGTCTCTTTACCACGCTTTGGGAAATTTTATTTATAAATATGGTGTACCGCAAGGCTGGACGAATTTGCGAGATGAGATTAATTTCAGATGAAACTGGATTCAAATTATGTCTTCTGCTTTATTGATGATGTCTTTCACTAAATTTATCATCCAGTCTTGTATAAAATAAGTATTTTAATACTTATTTTACTAAAGATATTTCAGAAGAAACGTCGATTTTTATCAACTAAATATTATATTGTATTGATATTGGTTTTTATAGTTTTTCTCCTGATGTAATATATTTTGCAAAATTTTTAATATCTGATAAAAAGTTGCGGACTGATTATAAATCACAAGGATCTTCAAAGACTTTAATGTGAAAAATACTAATACATTAAAAACATCTCTTACATTTATTTTCCTATCAAATATAATAAATCAATTTAATGGCCACAGATGTCACTTTCTTATCTTTAAACTCCACCAATTACGTTATAACATTTTATAAACAGTGCTTTTTAATATTTTTCCGAAAATTTTATTTAGATATTTTCTTTTCAAATAAAGGTTTGGTTCTTGTTAAATATAAATGTGCATTTAGGTGCACGGTAGCGCGGAAATACGCAGGACTTGCTGACGGTTGCCGGTTTGAACCACTCGAATGACATAGTTTTTTTTTCAATTTGGTATTTGGGTGTATCTCTGATGTACTCGTATGTTGAATATTTCTGAACATATTTTCGTAAAAAAACATTTAACTTCAGTCATATCTATTAATTTAAATATGATTATTTTTATCGTTATTATTTTTATTTAACAAAAAAAGTCATCATAATTATTTTTATTTAATAAAAAAAATTCTTTGCGTTTAGCCAAAAAATGTTTTTAATGTTTCAAACCATTATTTATTTATTTGTTTATTATTATTTAATATTTATTCCGAAACGTTGAAAATGCAATGTGACATAACTGTCAGTTTAGTTCGTCCGTGTCCACTGCAAGAGGCGCAAACGTTATTTTTTCTGATTTCTAAACTTTTTTATACACACCGATATATAAATAAAAATATATAAACATTTTTGTATACGATTGTCCACTTTTGTCAAAATTTCAAAGCGATCGGTAGAGACCTTTCGGAGATTAGTCATTTTCTATATACGAACATTTACATTTTTATCTATATAGATTACACATGACAAGAAATATACACAATTTGCGAAAAAACAACAAGTTATTTGATTTGGACATACAATTTTAATGTATCTGGGTTTGTTGCCTTTCATTTGTCGTATCTCCAGTAAATATAATATTATATTTATTGCATTTTCACATTGGCAAAATGTGATACCTTTTATAAAAGTCGTTTAATTTTTAACGCTACAGTATCAGGTGAAACCTATTAGGTTTGTATTTAAGATAGATTATTGAAAATACAAAATGACGAAGTTTGATTGATTTCTAAATTTGTCTCTTTATATTCAATTACCGTAATGATATATTTTCATTGTACCTTTTAAAACTGCGTCTTAAATATGTTATTTTGGAGAGCAGTAGAACATTATAGTGAATTTCGTCTTTATTTTGTTGTATTCTGTTCAATTGGTCCAACCAATTCAAAAGGGCGGGGTATTATGACAAGGGTTTTGCCGTTACTGGCCTTGTGGCGTGGAATGGTCTGCTCCTTGAAGACACCATTTTGGAAGGTCTTATAAAAATGTATATTTACATATGAAAATTATTCTCAATCTGAAGCCAAATGTATTACTATCATAAATCAAAGGCTCTACAAAGATTTATTTGTAGTTCATATTTCTTTGGTAATTATCTTGCGGTTTTCTTACTTGATATGTTTTTCTGAACATATGAAGATGCGAGGAATTACTTTATGTAATGGCCGTAACCAGCACTTTTCTATCATCTATATATATATTTTTGTTTTGTTATATTTTTAATCTCTCACTATTAATGGGTTCGAATTCTGAGTAAGATCGCCCTTAAGGAGATTCTGCTCTCTATAAATTGTTTTAAACCCCGTCGTCCTTGCTGGGCCTCAAAATCGAAACCCTCACCATTCAAACGTCAATTAAATTGGAAGGCGAAGCTATAACATGAAGATTTTTGTTACATATTAAGTAAGTGATCCGTTGCATACCAGCAAACTCACCGGCCACACCGCTGTACTGGATCCGATGGCACACCGAAGTGAGACGATCAGAGCACATCGGTATGTTGTGTTTTTTTCTTCTATTTTTTTGAAAGAATAAATATGACCGAAGTCATATAGATATACTTATACCTCCGAATACTAGGCGAAAAAAATGCCCGTGTCATTTGAAGGGAGTAGCACAGTACGAAATTCAAATCAGCGACCTTACGCATGGAAGCTCAGTGCATTACCGCACGGCCATGCTCCTCATGATGTGTTTGATGCCTATAATTAGTTCAAAAAATAAAAATAAATCTTCTTCTTAATATTAAATATTAAATTTAACCTAATTCCACTGTCAAAAATATTAAATTACTTTTCAAGTTAAATGAAAAAATGAGAAAATTCACAAGAGATAATTTAATCATTCCCCCCATTTGAAAATATTTCTTACACCTCTCTCGGGGGAGAATCGCTACTTTTCCAAAATTCAATCTTCCAAATAGATAAATGTTTTCGGCAATTTCAAAGTTTTGGAAACGTTTTATAAGTTGATTTGAATATATTTCACCAAAAATGCCTTTTCACTTTTCTCTATTTTTCAATGCTTGGTTTTCTTCAACTTTGGATAGAAAATAATTTATAATTCCCATCGTGAATAGCTAGTAAAGCTTTTGAAACACCAATACATAAATATTTTTTTTATATTTATTTTTAAAATATGTCAATAGAGCCTCCGTCTTATATCATAATATATACAAAATAAACTTTTGTATAATGAAGTAGATTTCGTAATAACATTTAGATACTGCTTTAAAATTTGTTACTTTTGAGATGAAAAATCATTGAATATTTTTCATATTCTATGGTTGTGAAATTCATTTTTGTTATTGGTTCATAAATGTTATTGACATATTTCTGATAACCCGACATAAAAAAGCTTTCCTTTATATGAACTTTGGTGAGCTAAAAATTGTAAACATATTTTCGATATTATAAATATAAATACTAAAATAATGTAAAGTATTGAGCTTTATGTTTAAAATTTAAGATACTACCTTGATCAAAAAGTTTTAGGACCGGCCCCCGTGTGGCGCTGTCAGTCACCCGATTGGAATTCTTTTCTTTTTGTTAGGTTGCCACATCTATCATCAAAACTTCTCTCGAAATTTCAGCGTCATAGCTTGACATTTGTAAAAGTTACGCTGTACTGAGTGCATCTACCTTTGTGCGTGTTTTCAATTTTTTACAAGTTTGAAAATGGCATCAACTGTGCATCAACGAGTTTGCATTAAATGTTGTGTGAAAAACGGATTTAACGGTCCGCAGACTTTGGAAATGTTGGAGAAGTGTTTTTCGGTGGCACAAACCCTTAAGAAGTGGTCGTGAGTCGGTCGAGGGTGACGAACGCAGTGGCAGTCGAAAACCGATGAAAAAATCGATAAAATTAAAGAAATGTTGGCCAAAATCCACAAATTGACCATTAGAGACCTGGCAGAGGACTTGAACATCGCTTATGAATCCGCTCAAGACATTTTGGTTAGTGATTTGGGCTTCAGACGTGTCGCTGCAAAACTGGTGCCGAAAGACCTCAATTTCATGTAAAAAAAAGGACCGCGTTGAAATCGTAAAATACATGATTTCCATGAGTTTTTGACCAAAAACAACACGAATACTATCCAGCAGCTTTCGAATTCCCTTGATCTGGCTCCCTGCGACTTTTTCTTGTTCAACCGACTTAAAAAAACCACTTCGTGGAACGCGTTACAGCACCCGAGAGGATGTCATGAAAAAATCGAAGACGGCTCTGATGGACATACCGAAAATTGAGTACCAGCAGTGTTTCGAGGATTGGATCAAGCGCTGGCGTAAGTGCGTTGCAGTCGATGGGGAGTACTTTGAAGGGGATCATATCGATTTTGATGAATAAACTTGTATTTTCGATTTTATGAATAAAGTCCTAAAACTTTTTGATCAAGGTAATATTTTAATTTTACTCAACTACTGCTATTGAGGACAGTTTCGTAACCATAATAATTCAAATCTAAGGAGTGAATAACATGTGAATTGTATAAATGCCCTCTCAAACAGCCTTTAGGTAATCTGTCAATATTAATAAAAGTGCTAAATACTCTTCACAAGGGTTTCTTATTTGGGATTGTAACCCACTATTTTTTACAAATTAAAAATAAAACAATAAAATATACATATAACTTGATTATAAGGATAGAAAGATGATTGGCTGTGGCCATTAGATAAAGTACTTCTCCACACCTGTATATGTTTAGAAAACCATATTTGGTAAGAAAACGACAAAAAATCTTTATGGATTTTCCGATATGTGATAGTTACGTATTTGGCTTAAGGTGTAATCATATGTCAACTTCAATTCAATTTTATCCTATATGGGGTTTTATTTTGTTACCCATAATAGTGTGGGTTGTAGTAAGAACGAACTGAACTGTTCACCATCGTATATGTTGACATTATTATTGTGCCAGTATTTTTACGAGACTGGATACTTTTTTTTTGTTTTTTTCCCTTTGGTTCGGGAATCGAATCTGAAACTCCCTGAAAGGAAGACAAGAACTTTACCATGAAGGTCGTCGTCAACTCATATGACTGCTCAGTCTAGTAGGTTGGAAAAATATTTTATTATACATATAAATATACCCCTATGATGTGATTTATATTTTCAGCCAGTGTTAATGTTAAATAATACATTGAATCAAAAAATTATTTAAAAAAAATAAAATTAGAATTGTTTAGTTGAATTCCATTAATCAAATGCATTTTTCTGAAGTTTGGAGGATGAGTCCGATGCGTGTTTTAATGTTTTATTAAATTTTTCATTGTTGTAAGAAATAAATCAAAATAGTAAATAAATATGTTTGTTTATGAGCGTTAGTAACAAAGCTTCTATTCGAGTAATTTAATGATTTAAGTATATTTTCCAAATTCACAGAACGAAAGAGAAAAATGTAAAAAAAATGCTTGAGAAATACAAATAGATCTATCGTTATGACACGGTTCGTTTTGCACAAAGGAAGGACCTTGTAATTCCACTGTTACATTTCTCCATTTTTTTAGATTTTATTCTGGTTGGATATTTTATTTGAAAGGGATAAATCTCGTCTTCAATGCCTTGAAGGCATATTTTATTTCATTTCAGAAAAGAATTATCAATATCCAATCTTAGTAACTACCCCCTGTTCATTAATTTTAAAAAGCTTCAAATATTATAGAATTAATAACATTCTTTTTTTATTTTAAAATGTTGCTTTGTGTTATTTTATAAAAACGAAATGAACAATTAACTGCTTAAATCTAGGTTTTAAGTAAAAAAAAATATCTAACTTAACCGTCTTTGTGCTGAAGAGCGCGGTCGCGCTCTTCGCGGTCCTCCTCTAAAGTGCGGCGAACGCGATAGCGCTGTTTACGTCATTGCGTTTTTGGCACGCGACCTTAGAGATTGTGTTTACAGAGCTTGTGATTGTTATTCCAATTCGATTTTCGTATATTCCTATTAACGTAATAAAATACTTTATATTAATCCAAAAGTATTTTTAGATACCATAATAAGTTGGAAAAAATTAAAGATGTCAAAACAATGCAGGTTTGGAAAAATTGCTCGGGCGTAATTTATGGCGATGTTTAGTGTATAGTACAATAACATATAGGTAGATGGCGTCCCAGAGAAACGATCTAATTTGATTTGTGCGCGTTGCAAAAAGAAACTTCACGGAATTTTAGCGGGAAAACATTCGTGTGATGATTTGTTGGTTTTTTTAAATACACGTTTTAACTTTTTTGTGTTTAGTTATTAGTTGTATCAAGATAATATTGAAAGAATTTTGAAAACATCATCATATTTGAGTAAGTTGTGATTTATTTTATAAAATAACCCTTTCGGTATAGCACTTCAGGAAAAATTGAATAAAAAAAGCTTTGTACTAAAACGGTTAAGATCCGGTATTTTGAGTGACAAACTAGGTGAAATCCAATTTCAAATTGACTTTACTTTCAGTGTTTGACCATTATTAGACTGAATTCTGTTTTTTTTTCTAAATCACGGTGGATCTACATGAATTGTTTCAATTTTGTTTACGGTTCCTCTCTGATAAAGGTATTTCCGAAAACCAGCGGTTTTGAATTGATCTTTACAATGTGATAGTGGTTTCCTGTATTCTCTTCTTTTTTAACAAACGCTTCCAGTCGCAATCATTCTCTCCACAATAGTATTACCTTTATGGGTAACGTGAACAAAGAATAAAAAAAACGTCTTCAACAAAAATCAACAGTTAAATCCGAAACTTCTTTAATATAGTGTCACGTGTCACTATCCTTAGTGTCACGAAATCTCAAAAGGATAAATTCGTTTCCTTTGATTTGCTGCTCTTAATGTGCATGTTTCTGATATTTGAATGCATACGAAGAGGATTTTAAATTTTAAGCAACCAATTTTGATTGACATTTTGTTATTTTTTCTACATTTTTTCAAGTAAAGAAATTTTATTTGTAGTTTAAAGCTGTCTTAAAAAAAGACTTTTTCAATCATGATTCCGTGGAAGATTATACAATTTCAAATAGTCGATTTGAAATAACTTTCTTTTTTATCCATGATTAACCATAGTGCATCTGGCGAGCTTATTGCTTAACAGCATTTTTTGCAACCAACCGTTTAAATGCATTTTATGTAAAAAAAAAGGCACCATTAACTTTTGCGGTACAGTATTTAGAAAACAAATGTCATTTTGAGAATATTCTTAAAACTTACTTTAGGCGATTTATATGCCTCAGAACATAAAAATTTAGATTAAAACACTTAGATGTCCGAAGGAAATCACACTCGAAAAGCCAGATAAAAAACACATTCATAATAATTTATCACGTTCACTGACAGACGACAAACACATTGATTGTACTTTTTTCGAAAAAATATTCTCTTTGTAGAGATTGTGAATGAAAATGAAAAGTCCTCCTATGTCCATAAAATGTCGGACAATGGACAATCACGAATATTCGACGAGGAACATAAAGAAGCAGAGGGGCGAGCGCCAGGTGTCTCGCAGCCCAACTACACAGGGCCTGTCAATTAACTATCGGGCCCAACTATTGTCCACCATGCGACCGTGCGAATTATTCCAGTCCCACGATCCTAGTATCGTGTTACTCTATCCATTGATAGGATTGCCAGAGGCTTAAGCTGAATAATAACAATTGCGTATGTTTATTTATTGCATTCATTTAAAATTTACGAAAAATTTATACACTCTATTTTTTAATAGTAGTAAACCTAAAGTTTCTCCCGTGGCGTTACTAACTATATGGGTCATAAACCTGCTTTATAACCGCTCTCCATCCTGGGTTGTCTCCATCTAGTCAACATCAACGCTTGATTTTAAATATACGAGAGCTGTAAAGTGTTTATGTTCTATTCAAAGTTAAGTCCATTAAAACAGTTTTATTTTTAGTTTTTTTGAACTATAAATACAATATATTATGTTGGAATATTTTTCATAGATCAGTGATAACCTCATTTACTTAATCACTGTGTAACAAACAATATTACGATGGCTAATTATTTTGTACCGTTAGTTAAATTGTGCTCAATCATACATCGAAAAAGAAAAACGATTTATTTTTGTCCTCGAAAGCTCCCCAGTTTTCACCAGAGCTCTACAGCCATAAGATTATGCTAAAAAGTCTAAGAGACACAGTTTAATGTTGTTATATTTCAACTGGTTAACTTTTATGACTTTTACAGCTATATTTTTACTGCCAAGGTGGCATACCTCAGTGCACTTTCTTAACATTTTATGTCCGAAATAAAAACACTGAGAAAAAGCTCTACAAAATACTATGCTTTTTAAAAAAATATTAATTTATATAACGCAATTTCTGAATACTCATTACCTTAAAAATTAATTAAGATTACCTTAAAAATTAATCTTAAAGACTTTCTGTAAGACTACTAATGAGCACCAGAATAATAATAATTAGTATAAAAGGAAAATTTATATAGCGCTGTTTAGAGAGCAGATTCTCCTCAAGAGCACTCCAAGACTGGACTTGAACGTATTAGGTTTTAGTGTAGTGTAATGTATGTATGTGGGTGTGTGTAAATTTCAATAAAAAACGCCAGCAAATAATACATAAGTTCATTTCGACCTTTCGAAAATGTTTACACACCACACGTTCTTTCCAATGAATGTATTTCCACAAAAGAACAATTTATATTGCGCTGTTTAGAGAGGAAACTCTCCTCAAGGGCACTCCAAGACTTGACTCGAACCCATTTGGCTTTAGTGTAGTGTAATGTATGTACTCGTATGTGGGTGTGTGTAAATTTCAATAAAAAAGACCAGCAAGTAATACATATATAAGTTCATTTCGACCTTTCGAAAATGTTTACACACTACACGTTCTTTCCAATGAATGTATTTCCACCGTATTTATTCCACCCAATTCATTATTTTTTTACGACCACGTTTCACTTCAACATGTTAATATTGGCACTAATACGCTGTTGTTAACCATCGTTTGGACAAATATTGAAAACGTTTATTTTTAGTATATGAATCTAGTGACCCATTGTTTGTTGAATATTCCTTAAATGGTAAGATACTCGTACATCTATTTATCGAAATGAGAATGAAATATTCAATTATGTGATTGCCAAGAACACTACAAACATCATTATCCATGCAGAACGTTCCATGCCCCTGTGTGTATTGCACTGTGAACTATCGGACAATTTAATTCGGCGACTAAGTGATGGTTGAATATTGCACCTGCGCTTTCTGGTAATTCCTAGAGTTGGATGTTCCGAAAGATTAGTAATTGTTTTATAGCCTTGTATTATTGTTTAAGTTTGAAATAACCGATAGGATCACACCTAGTATTATGGTTTCAGTTAGTTAACCTTGTATTGTTGTTATTGTTGAAAATAGCAATGAGAAAAAATGTTAAAATAATCCAGGCGTAGCGTGGAAATCCATAATTAAAAGAATAAAATACAATACTTAATGTTGTTAAATTCCGCTGTATGCTTTTATCTATTACTGTGCACATTTCAACTGACATTTTAAACTCCTCAGATAAGCAAATTAAACTTAAATACTCCATTATTCCACTAATTATATTCATCCCCGCTACGCATGTTTCTACCTCTTATTCCAAGCCCCTCTTCAGGTGGAATGATCCCGGTTTGTTACGAGAACTGTGCTTACGAGGTCAGTGAAAGTACGTATAATATATTAGTATTACACCAATAAACATAGGCACTAGAATACAAGAACATAGGGGTTGTCTATTATAATTTATTTTCAGAATTTGCAAATCATGTAAATAGAGACAAGTCACAATTTTAAATATTATATAACACAGTTTAAGTTTTAAATACGTCACAAAAATTATATAAGGTGTTAACATAAGTTGTGTCCGTTTTTTTTTTAAATTAAAAAATGAGCACTAAAAGTAAAACGAAATTGTAAAGGTTATACGTCACTCGAAAGGAAAAAATTCAGAAGCCTTCAAAATGGAATGTCAAGTAGACGAAAGTGAACATTTTCGACACCTCCTTCTGTTCGCGTTCAATCGAGGAAATAAAACTACCAAAGCTGCTCGCGATATTTGCGAAGTGTACGGTGAAGATGCTATGAATGAAAGGACAGCTCGTGGATGGTTTGTGCGTTTCAAAGACGGTAATTTCGACCTGAAAGACATGGAGTGTTCCAGACGACCAGTGGACTTCGATGAGGGCCGCTTAAACCATATTATTCATGAAGATCCCCTTCAAATATTTTTCATCACTATTTTTTTTTCATCACCATATTCAAACCATTTTTCATCACCAGTAATGATGCGGTAAAGGAACCTTTGCTTGTGGCCATGCGTATGTCGATGACGCGCGAGCAAACCAGCAGAAATTGTCGAACGTTGATTTTTGTTGTTTTCACTCAAAACATGTGGAACTTCTGGACTTTTCCCATTGATTTAAGATAGCGGTATACAGTCATGTGACTACAATTTATCTGCTCAGCCAATTCTATGGTGGTTTGAAGAGGATCTTCATGAATAATATCGTTTAAGCGGTCCTCATCGAAGTCCACTGGTCGTCCGGAACGCTCCATGTCTTTCAGGTCGAAATAACCATCTTTGAAACGCAAAAAGCATCGACGAGCTGTTCTTTCATTCATAGCATCTTCACCGTACACTTCGCAAATATCGCGAGCAACTTTGGCAGCTTTATTTCCTCGATTGAACGCGAACAGAAGGAGGTGTCGAAAATGCTCACTTTCGTCTACTTGACATTCCATTTTGAAGGCTTGTAATCAAATAAAATAATATATGTAACGTAAAAGTAAATACAATATCTT
This sequence comes from Odontocerum albicorne, assembly GCA_949825065.1. NCBI lineage: Eukaryota > Metazoa > Arthropoda > Insecta > Trichoptera > Odontoceridae > Odontocerum > Odontocerum albicorne. The sequence continues at coordinate 43,062,712 of OX463841.1, forward strand.
ATAGAGCAGAAAATTTTCTTTTTAAATTGGAAAAAAAGGGGTATAACTTATGTTAACACCCAATATAAAGCAATTAATTGAGAAACACACAAAGCCATGAACGAATGAAAAATATTAAACAAAGAATACAAAAGATTTCTGTTAAACATTTTTCTTTTGAATAAATAGACCATGCACACTTACGATGTGGGCGGTCTATTGTAACATGACACCAGTCTGCCCTAAGTACTACTCTTGTAACAAACCTGGATCATTCATGGGAGGTAGAAGCACGTGTGGAGGGAATTAATGTCATTAGTGGAATAACAATTTGATAAACTATGTTACATTCAATGTATTTACTATTGCCCATCGCCATACGGGGAACAGAGTAAGAAGTGATGAAGATAATACAGTTAACAGACTATTTATGATTTTTGTAAACAAAGTTGTGTTTTGTTTTGTATTTTTTTATGAGAAAAAAAAGGTGGTGTTATGTTTAGCTGAACAGTATGTTTTTTTGTCTTGACCTGTAAAATGAAAAACCACGCTATATTTTCATATAAAACCTACACCAGTTGTTTGCCCATCCTGTATGTTGAGTCGTGCATGTACGGAATATTATCCCAATAGTGGTGGCTGAGGGATTGGGAATTGCCTTCACAGACGGTGGTTACATCAGGCATCTCCCTGTTTAGGATGAGAATTGGGTTAATCGCACTTCAGCCATATCTATTGATTGTGCATGAATGTTTGGAAGCTGTACGTGATCTAAAATATAAAACCAATACCAGCGATATAATGCTTATATAAAAAAAAACAATTAACGCAGTGCCGTTTCGAGAACAGACTCTCTTTAAAAGTGTTCGAATCCATTTTTTTTGACAGATTAAAAAAATACAAAAATAAAATAAGTTGAGAGTTAAGATAGGAAGGTGGTGGCTGGGGGTATTAGATTTGGTACTTTTTCGCATCCGCATTTTTTTAGATAAACATATTTGGTAAGAAAACCACAGAAAACTTTCTTTGGAAAGTCGAACTAGAAAGAAACCTTTAATTAACAGAAACACATTCGGCATTAATCATGTTTCAAAAGTTTGCACATTTTACATTCTTTAAATTCCTTAAATCATGGACGTTTGATTTAAGACGGAGTGTGGTATATGTATACATTGTTCATATATAATTATACATTTCAAAAAAGTTTATCTTTAAATGCTTATGAAAGCTGCAAAGAAATATTAAAAAAAAATACATTATTCGGCAAACAGGAGGAATAAAAAGTTCCTCGTCTTTATTTGCATTTAATCCATTAAACAATTGGATTCAGGTTTTATATTATTTTATATTTCACTCACGAACTCGAACGCTAAATTTAAATTAGAATAAAAAAAATTATCAAATGGCATTTGAAAACAAAGAAAAGCACCTGGAGAAAAAAAATTATCGTTATCACAAAACTTGACCATCTTTCAAAGAAAAGTTAAAAAAGGAACGAATAAAATCGATCATGTTGTCGTCGACCCTTGGCTCAATGATTAGCATATTTTATTTGCACCCAAGCGTTCCTGGTTTGATACCCAGTGATTTTTGAACTGATTTTAAATGAATTCTTGTTTTAGTCTTAATTTGTTATTTCACTGTCTCTTTAAAGCTGCGTTGTATATATTTTTCTAGTTTTTGAGGTAACCACTGTATGAAGCAACTAACTAGACTTATTGCATGTTCTAAGACAGCTTACTTACTCCCGCGAAATATATACATAATAATCCTACAAGACCGAGCTGCAGCTGCTTGTAAGGTTTTAAAAAGTCATTTTTTTATTGAAACATCCAAAAGCTGGACATATTTACTTTAAATCCTTCTTTTTCTTCGCATTATCACATATATTTGGGATCGGCTGTTTAGACCATTTTCTTACATCTCTCTTGATCTCGTCAATCACTCGGGGATAGTTTGAGTCTCATCATGTCATCCTCAACTTTCTTACATAGGCTCATCTTGGATTTCCCTCTCCATCTATTTGGCAGTTCCCAATGTGTTGCAGTCTTAAGCGTAGACCCTTCATCCCTGCATGAATCCACAAAAGCGTTGTCGAGCTTACTGAAATTTATTTACTATTGGTTCCACTTTGGTTGTTCCACGAATTAGTTCATTTCAGATCTTGTTTAATCTAGTGACGCCCAGTAATAACCGTAGCATACACATCTCTGCAACATTAAGCGGCTTTTTTCTTTAGAGGCTAACACATGGCTCCATGTAGTATAGCGAGCCAGATCACTGTCTTGTAGATCTTGCTCTTAAGGTTTATTGGTAGGCTTATGCCACACATAACATCCGTCGTTTCTCTCCATTTGTTCCAGCCAATCTTTATTCTGTTTTTACGTCCTGGACTAATTCTCGATTAAATGCCAACATACATAATCTACATAAAACCTTTCTGTTGAAATAAATTAACAGTATATTAGTTAAATGAGTTTATTTTTACTAACAATACTATTTTGGGCTTGTTTTTATGCCATAACAATATATTAAGGTTTCTTTTCTCTTTTTAAATTTCTGGATAATTTATATCTTATAAAAAGCATAACATTGTTTATACAGAGCGTTAATTTTCTTTCAAGTTCGAAGTATTAAACATTGACGGCCGAAGAAGCCTCGGAGACTAAGTCGAGCCTTGCTTCTTGAGATTTATATTATAATTTTTCCAGCAAGTAAAGTTTTTCCAAAAGACGTAAGGTAATTAATTACTTTTTCTTTATAAAATTCATGAAATATGGAAAACGAACTATTTATATATTAGCTTAAAAGATTTCGTAATAATATATACGTTATCATTATTAAAACTATCACAGGTTTATTACCACACAGAAATTTCTTCCTACCAATCAGAAATATGTTAAAGAGGTTTTTAGTAAAAATTATATTGAAACCCAATTAAAAAAACCGAATACCAATGGGAATCTAACCCGTATGCCGCGAAGGTCTTCGAGCTTTGAAATAGTTTGAATGTATGGATAAAACGGATGACGAAAGAAAAAATTAATTAAAATAAAAGTACATAATGTGCTTGTTAGAAGTAGAACAAGAGACGTGACAGGATCTAATGAATCAGATTTAAAAAAGAATTAAAACTTTGAATATGAAGAAATATGTGAATGTTGAGAAAATTGTGAATTTGGATATAAAAGTGTGGACAGTTCAGTTCAGTTCGATCCCACCACCACACACGCTATTATAAGGGACAAAATGTAGTCCCCGTTCAGCGGCGCGATAAACACTGGAATATCGAAATCTTCCTTATTTTTTTTTCATGAGCGCGTTTCACGTAGAGACGAAAAAGAAACGTTCCAAAATAACTCATTCTCCGATGGTAATATACTATACATGAGTGTGATATAAATAGTAGCGTTAAACGACTTAAGGCCCGACATCATGGGAGATGTAAAATTACTGGTAGGGCAGTAAATATACACATATTTATGAAGCGGCTTAAGGTCTGGAGTTCAAACAGTCTATCAAGTTGTCAGTACTTTTGTGGAAAATTTCGAAGGCAGCAAAACTATACTTTGACGCCACTAGATCGGAATAGCCAATCGTTCCGAAGATTAACTGTTGTAAGGCTGATTGAAGTTCCCTTCGGAAATTATTGACTCGATTATCATCGCAGTACCACATAATTTAATCTGCGGATTGGTCCAGATGGCTGCAAAATTTCAACAAGGCGAAATAACAAAATTGAAGCTTGAAAGTTTGCCATTAAAGCTCCCATGGCCAAATACAATAGTTCGCAATCATTTCAAATGTGAGATATAAAAAGAACATTTTGCTACAATTGCTGCGCTTATATAAATATATTTTTGGTGTTAAAATTTATATAGAATTTGGGTACTCCAATAGCTTGGGCATAACACTCACGGAGAGCAATGTGTAACAGCTCACGCGCATTGATACAAGGAAAAAAATGAAAAAAATGTCTTCCTACTAAGATATTGCCAATTTGACAGCTAGGTTTCTAGGCAGGCTTTCGGCAAAACTGTAGACATACGTTTTTATTTCTTAAAAAAAAAAACAATTTACTATTAATAACCGTATATAAATTTAAAGCATATGAAAATAAATATTAATGCGTCTGTTTAATATTACAAATGAAAACAAAAAATAGCTCCATTCCAGTGGGAATAATAAAAGTAACTAATGAATTTTCATTCCCCGTGGAGTGAATATGACATTTTTCTTTTTCTGACATGCCGCGCTAGTATGAGGCAAAAACATGAAGACCTGCAAAATAGTCTGGAAAGGTGAAGAATCTTGGAGGACAATGGAATAAGACTGAGCAGAAAGAAAACAGAGTGTCTGTACCTACCATTCGAGAACACAAATGCTGTCACTCCCGTAATGCAAATGGATGGAGAAACATTACCAAATTGTGACTCCTTTAAGTGTTTTGGGTCACTCATCCATAGCGATAGAGGATGTACAGCAGATGTAACACATAGAATAAGTGTGGGATGGATGAAGTTTAGATCAATGACGGGAGTTCTATGTGATCCGAAACTGCCAGTAAAGTTAAAAGGAAAAGTATACCAAACGATTGTCAGACCCGCACTCCTCTATGGCTCCGAATGCTGGACGATGTATAACTCTTACTCTAGGCAACTAGAAACTGCTGAAATGCGCATGCTAAGATGGTCAGCTGGTGTGTCCCTAAGAGACAAAATAAAAAGCTCACGCATTCGTGGAAGCCTAGGTGTTACAGACATCAACAGCAAGATGGAGGAGAGGTGATTGGTATGGTATGGGCACGTTGGACGCAGAGCACCCGATCACATTGTGAACCAGGCAATCTCCATGGATCTTCCTCGAATAACAACCAGAGGAAGACCAAAGAATTCATGGGTGGTTCAAAAAGATAACCTGATGCAGAGGCACGGCCTGGGGGACGTAGTCCGGGACAGAAGAGCATACAACCTGAGGACGAAGAGAGCTGACCCCAACAGTCTTCGCAGACAGTGAGTTGGGATGGAGCCAGGGAGAAGAAGAAGCGCCAGTATGAGGCAGACATTCGCAAATAAGACTCGTTTTTATGCTTCACTTCAAACTTTGGCACCTTTCGGTGAATAGCTCAACGCCTTTATGATAAACAATTACCAGAGGTGCATGGCCACATGGTAGTACACTGAACTTTTTTGAGGAAGGTAACCGGTCCGAATCCCGCGCTGTGCTACTCCCCTCGAATGACACAGGCATTTTTTCCGCCTAGTATTAGAGGGTATACAGATACCTATGATTTCGGTTATATCTATTTATATTTTTATATACTTATATAAAGATCGTCTCGAATCTCATTCGGCCACCGTTTTAAATGGTGTCAAGTGCAGCAAGGCTTTGAACCGACTTGGATGGTGGCGTTTAATGCATCACATACCAAGTTTACAAGACGCTTGACTCTCGCCGGAATTTCAGATTTGATTCCCGATGTTATCCGAAAAAAATCACCACTCCCAGTCTGGAAAAAGTTTGTCTTGTAACTATTATCTCACGCGCTTGAAGTGTTGATTGCTGTCTCTTCAAGTGCAATGATGAATATTGAGTTATTTACCAACTCCAGTTATTCTAGACCCGAAGGTTAAATTCATCGGACCGAAAATAAAGTTGCCTCTCGACCATGCTCTTCAATAAGTCCTATTTATCTATCGGAATATGTTGATAAAACAAATGAACGAATATACCTGTGATCCTAGTGAGGGATAAAGGCTGACAATTAAATTTAAAAAAAAACATTAAAAATACAACCAAATCAAAAGAAAATTTGTCACAAAAAACCCGTTTTAAAATTTTCTACCAAATATTATTAAATTAAAACCGGTTCATTTGATTTTCTGACACCTTTCTATAAGCGTACTATTTAACCTGCTTATTAAAATACGAGGTGAGCACAAAGTGTAATTTAACTTAAATAATTTTAAGAGCACGCAAATCAGTTATTCAGTCGTGGATATTTCATAGCCCTCTCTCTCACTTTCTCTCTTTAGGTGCCTTCATAAAATTTTACACCCGATGAATATTTCACGTTTTTATGCCTAGACGCCACCGAAGGGTTTACCTGTGGTACCTAACATTACAGAGGCGGTTTAAAGGCTTGTTTAAATCTATCTTCTGATCTAATATATGACAATTTTCCATTCATTATCTACTATCGAAGAGTTACTTTTATATTAGAATAGACATTTGTGAAATTCATAAAAAACGACATCATATATAATTTAATTAAACTTGTTTCACACGTTACTCAAACTAAGACATATATACTTTTACCGAAGATTTCGGCTTAGCTTATCAAATATCTTGGCTTTAACTTTGTGGAACTCCGTACTATAATATTTGACAGTAAATTACTTTGTTATTCCATTAAGTTCATTAATTCCTGCGTCTGTGTTTCTACCTCCTATCTCAGGCTATCGTCAGGCCAAATGCGTATAACAAAACATAACTTAAAACCAGCTTCCCTTCACTTTGTGCACTTGATTAAATTAAGTGATGATCAAAGCTTGGCGATAAAATTAGTGCTATATTAAGTCAAGAACTTATGCTTTTATACATTTCCTGAAGGATTAAAGTCTACCACAGTTAGTTGTGACTGGTGATGATAGTAATAATATCAAGATATGGCAAATTGATGGTTTACAACAGCGTTTATATGCCAGCATTGATTTGTATAGTTGTGGAACGTGGACATGCAAAATTAATGGTGGGCCGATTCAATGCAAAGGGAGCGCGTGTATTGAGAATAAATAAATAAATAATAGTTCAATCGAAAGCAACAATAGTATGAACTTAAATACTTATGTATTAAAGCAAAGTAAAAATTCTGAAATTAAATGCTTGTATATTAAGGCAAAGTAAAAGATAATATAATACATTTGGGAGAGAAGCCGTTAGGGCTCATCTCATAATATCTTCCCAATAGCATACACCTCACCAGTAGGACGGCAAGCTCGGCTGCGAGGGTGTCAGATGTTTTTCACTCCATACCCTAGTACACGTAAATTATGGTACCAAAAAATATTTGAAAAAAAAAAATTGTAGTAAATACATGTACGAAAATTTTCAAAAATATCGCAACTCAAGAGATTCGCTGTAGCAAATATATTTCTTAGACTATCGTTTATCATCAATGTTTATCGAAAATATCCTGTTTCTATGGATCTGTTTTTATCTCTAAAGAATCTCAATCAACGCTGAAGGCTCAAGGAGTCCTATAACAGGTCCTGTCCCGTTGTATTTATTGCGCATAGCCCCAGTCCCGGCTCGCGGCCGTTCTTCAATGATCCTTCCTCCGTGTGGTATAATTAGCGAAATCCATTTACAGTCACGTACAGGCCCAGGGATTTGTTTTAGAATATTTAAAAAATATACGATAGGCAAAGTGTACTGATCTTCTCAGGTCAAGGAAAAATCTAAAATTATTATCCCGGAACTTTTAAAATGATTATTGGTTTGTTGATAGAGTATTAATCGCGGTTAAAAACACCAATAATTATAATTTGTAGGGAAATTAACAGAACTCATTTGAAAGAAAAAATAGACCATAAGATAACAGCTTTATGTGTCAATTAATATCTCAACGTTTTCCAATATATTAGAAACAAAGGACAAATATCAATAACAAATTCTGGTTAAACAATATTGAAATAGATGTTAATGATCATCAAAATACATATTTCTTCAATTGGGATTGAAAAAAAATGTTATATTTTTAAGTTGCTGTTGAAAGTACCCTTACGAGATAACGAATCTCGTGGTAATTGATAGCTGGTACCAAATCCTATTTTTCAATATAATGTAAAAAGTTTAATAAAATAGTGAAATAGCAGCAATAAAATTATATCAAAAGATAAAAAAATAAGCTATTTATACTTGACAAAAAAATCTAGTAGCAATAGGAAATCAATGGGGCATTAAAACATATATATTCGAACCAGACCATCAAAATCAGTATCGGTGATAGTCTTTTTTTTTTAGTCTAAACAGTATTTTACTATCGAATATAATGTATGGATGTGAAACGTAAACGTGGAACAAGAATACAAAGAGCCGAATAAATGCTGTTAAAATGAGTAATTAGGGATGAATTAACCCTTAGGGTTGATTTGCTGAGTAAGATAAAGAAAAGCTCTCTGAGATGGTTTGGGTACGAAGAATAAATATTTAAGAAATACTAAAAAGCAAATATGGTAGGCGTGGAAGAGTTAGACTAAGGATAGTACGGGTGGATCTAGTGTATGGTATTGAAAGAAGGAAATTTAAAGTCAGAGAAATCATAGGAGTTGTATGAGGTGTATGGATGTAGAAAATGTGATAGATGTGTATTGCGATAGGAAAGTCTGGCGCTCTTTCCACTACACCTACCCTGACAGAGTAATGGCGTGATGGTTTGTTTATATGGAAAAAATCTCTTAATCATGATGTTATTACGTAATTACAAAACATGATTACGGCTTTTGACAATATGAACCATTGCATTCTGTGAAGCGTTTATAAAAGTTATTCATATTTTGTTGTCTATCCTTGACGTTATACACGTTATTTATATTGTGTTGTCTATCCTTGACGTTATATACGTTATTTATATTGTGTTGTCTATCCTTGACGTTATATACGTTATTTATATTGTGTTTTCTATTCTTGATGTTATAAACGTTATTTATATTGTGTTGTTTATCCTTGACGTTATATACGTTATTGATATTGTGTTGTCTATCCTTGACGTTATATAAGTTATTTATATTTCATTATATTTGATATTTAGAATAATTTATTTTGTTAACGGAAATCAAAAGAGGTTTTTACGATACGTAAAAATTGATCAGTGAAGACACCCAAATAAGGTGTGGGAATAATATCGAGTTACTACGTTTTACCATTCTTGGAAGGTAAAATAAGATTAAATAATTCCCTTAAGTATTTATATATATTTGAAATTTCTTATAAATATTGTTATTCCATGAAATTTAAATACGATTATTTACCTTAAATTTCATAATCTAGTACAAACAATGAAAAGAGTATTAGAAATCCCAAACAAGTATTTGATATTACTGGAACACTTAGGCTATAAAACTAATTTGTGGAAGATTGAAAAGTTTTTATTGTATTTTATTTCCAGATTATTTAAACGATTTAACAAGAAGTAAATTATCTAAAAACGATTTTGACAATGAAATCAGATATATCAAAATTACGTTTTGGGAAAAGGTGACTTTAGTTTTAATAGGAAGATTAAATATAATTTTATTAGACGTTTTCAGATTAAGTATTACTAACTTTTAGATCTTCAGATCTAAAAACCTTTTTCCAATCGATTCACTCATCCAGAATTCCAGTAAATGGAACACAAAATTTCACACAAAATTTAAATTTTCTGTAGTTTGTTTCTCTCTCAATTGAACGAATATTCAAGACTTGAATTTTAACAAAAATCCAAGCCAGTTGCCTGAAAACGATTTGAAAATCATCGGAATTTTATGTAAATTATTTTGAACAAATTGGAAACGTAGATGTCGTCTCCATTCCCGAAGGGTAATTTCATCCATTGTCCCTATCCCGAGGAGAAAAGTCAATGAAAAGGCCCTGAAACCAGCAACCCTGTTCTGTCAAAATAGGAACTATTCAGAAATTTTACACCGGAATTTTAATTGAAACGGTCACTGCTTGCGTTACAGAAAATCCTATTATAGTTATGTAAAAAATATACACCATAATAAATTGTGACATTTTATTTTCAAGACTAATAAAAAATATTGTTTTTTGTTAGTAGCAAATGAACGTCAAATAATAAAATATGTGTATCAAATATAAAAGAATTTTTCAAAATAAAAGTCGGGGCTTAAAGAGTTTAATGTTAATTAAAAGCATAAATAATTTGAAATCGACGTGCCTTCTTCTTTTTCTTGGTCGTTTCATCAATTCTGATGATCGTGATTACCACAGTAGTTATCCTTGCATCATCCTTCATTCTCCAGCATGAGTGATATCTTGCCCGATGTAGCACCTCTTGAAATGAACAACCCGCAATTTTTTTTTACCTATCTACTCCATCGGACGGGTGCTTAACATTTACTCCATGCTATTCACACTTTCCCCAAGAATGGACAGCACAAAACTGTTATCATCTTCCTGCGCTTTGTGTCCAAAGTAGCGGAAGATGCACAGAGAGATACGTCTCAACCTCGAGTGAAATTTTAATCAAATTAATTATAAGTATTTCTTCAAATACTGTTTTCATTTCGATAATATCTTTCTTAATTTAATATAAACTTATACCGTTTAAACAAATGTATTTTGCCAAACCCATTTATAGGCTTTATGATTATTGAAGCGTAAAAAGCACGAAACGCAAAAAAAAAAAAACGTATTTCTTTGTGCATGTCAAATTTATCAAAACATTCATATCCTTTCATTGTGAAAAAATATCTGCTGTCAAATATTTGAAACCTTTATATAAAAAATTCAAACACATCGAGTGTAAAATAATCTCTTTCTGCACTAACCTGGTAGCATTTGTCCAATTTTTATGATAAAAATTTGATTCACTGACGCTTGAAACTTTCATCATAAAAAAACAGTGATAAAAAGGTAACTTACACTTTTGTTTAAAACTCAAACTGAAATAAAAATATGAAATAATGAAAGAAATAAAAGTAAGCCAAACGAATTGATAGTAAAATCATTTATTTGAATTTATACTCATATTTTATTTTGTTTGTTTTCAAGATAATTTATACTGGCATTTTATTTTGTTTTCAAGATAATGTATACTGACATTTTATTTTGTTTATTTTCAAGATAATTTATACTGACATTTTATATTGATTTGATTTCATATTGACATTTATTTTGTTTGCTTTTAAGATCTTTATATAGTAGTATCTATGGACTGGTGTAATAAGCAAGATGAATAATTATACTTGAAGATCATCAGAGCAACGGATGTAAAAACGAAAAAAGACTGATAAAGAAAAATCGTAGTTCAAACGTGAGTTAAAGGGGTAGTTGAGGAAGACCAAGGAAAGGGTAGTTGGACCATTTTATTTTGAGCAAATAAAATGTGAAATAAGGTGTTGAAGCGTAGAAACTAAAAGTAATTCCCAATTTAACAAAATTTCAGTTCTACAAATTTAGATGTACAAAAGGATGTTTAGTGCCCATTAAAGAAAAATAACGCCAGAGGAAAAATCCTCCGTATAATAGATACCTCCTCAATGTCATCACGATAGATGACTAAATGCCATCAAGTGTTGACTTCCGTGTTATAGTTTACAAAAGGCTTGACTTAAAAGTGAGGGTTTTGCGTTTGATTACTGATCGAATCCGAAAAATAAAATATTGAGAGAAGGGTCCCTGTCTGGTTAAACTGTCCGTCTGGTAACAATACTCACACGATGTGGGCGGGTATTGTTATCGCGTCACGTGCGGAAATGCTAACACGTGCAAAAACGATAGAATTTCGTACGTACTTCAGTGGTTCTAAGCCAGAAGGCTCGATTAACGAGATTGAAGACCATGTTGTTTTCTGATCACGCTCTTCAATGTATCGAATCAACAATTAAAATAATTTGGAAGGTACAATAGAATGAAGCTAAATACCATAGAATAGAATATAAAAAAATGTCATCAAGAAGTGAAATTTGTATTCCTTGGATACATTATTCGCGGTTCCGAAAATAGTTTCTTTCAATTGATGCTGCAAAGATGATGTAGGATAGGATGCAAAAATATTTGAAGCTATAATAATATTGTCCGATAGATTAAAAAACAATAAAGATAATATGCTTGCTGAGGTTCACTAAATGGGAAAGCATTTAAAAATATGTTCAATTACCTTCGAACGTCGAGATAGAATAAGAAGAAGAAATGTGAAATATCAGAAAAACCAAAGGAGCTGTGTGAGAAGATATATGTACGAGTATGTGAATAAGGCGAGAAATACGTTTCATTAGTGAAAAATCTTGAGTTTAGTCACGTCTGATTATCTGAAAGTTTAAGTCAAGTTAGAAAACGCTTACATATAACCTAACATACCTGTCAATTTATCTATTGTACTCGTAGGTTAATCGTGTAAATTATTTTCTCTAAAAATTAAAAAAAATAAATCAAAAAATCATTTCTACTATAATCATAAATAAACAAATAAACCTATCATCACGACATTTGCTTGTAGGGGTAGGCAGAAAGGGCATAGCGTCAAACTTTCATATCCCGACATACTTCTTTTACCTCCTCCACATCCAAACATCTTATCATGAAGTTACTTCTTTTCTCTTAGTCGTAACTATTTCTTCTTTTAATTTTTTTTTTCGTTCGGTCCAACTATACTTTTTGCGGTCGTCATCTACTTCTATTTATGCTTGAAATATAAATTTGTGTAGTCAGCCTTTTGTCAATTATCCATTAAAAATATCTTAACGACCTCAATGTGCTTTTTTTCACCATATTTAACACATCACTTTTTAGGTTACAACCATCATCACAATTCGTATTCTGTCATACATAGAACACACGTATTTATACAAAAAATAAACGCTTAGCACAACTGGAAGCAATTAGCAGTCAAGCCAAATGGCGTAGAGCCGTTGCTAGTTATCAGTGAACCAATGGAGAAAAAAGACGTATACCAGTCGCAAGTACTAATGCTCCATATCATTTATGAATCAGGATATGTGTATCACAAATAGGCTTACATAATTATTTCCGGTAGCACCAACAATAATAATCTTATCCTCAACTTCATATTGTGCCTTCTATAAAACTAGACACAGAAAATGGACCTAAAGTCACTCGTTCATATTTATGTCAATTTAATAAATCAAAAAGGTATTCCGTTTGAAAGTAAATGCTACTTTTTTGACAGTTAATTTTTATCGAATGGATAAAGTAAACAAAAATATAAAATAAATATTGAATAATAAAAATTGTTAGAAGTTATGAATAAGTCACGATGACAGTTTTCGGATCCTCGTGTATACATAATACCTTCTTTCCACTCGGGAATAGACACACAATTTTGTTATCATCTCTTACTCTTTTCTATCACCGAACTCGGGGGATTTACAGGAAAAAGGAATATCAAGGACAAAAATTGTTCGAGATATTTATTTATTTTCGGAGCTTTGGAAAAGCTCAGATATGGTGATTTACTTAGTGGCATAAAGGGATACCTGTAAAGTTCATAACTTAAGAAGGGTGAAAATATTCTTTTATAGTTTAAATAAATATATCGACACCATTTACTAGAAAGTGTTTAAAGAGAGAGAAAATGTTAAGTTGGCTTTTGTAATTTAAAAAAAAAAAAAACAAAAATAAATACAATTAAATATTGTACTTTATAATATTAAAAAAATTAAGTTGAACTTTGATGACAGGCAATCTCTCGTGATCGAATCAGATATGCAAGTTCGTGTATTTCTGTGCCAACTGTTGCACTTCAGCAAGCAAAATATCTTGACAGATCAAACTCAAGGTGCTTGTGGCAAAGAGATCAAAGTTCAAAGGTGATCGGTAGATTTAATCTACTGCAGTCTTTCGTAAGCAATTTTTTTTACGTAGTGCTATTTTTGTGTTGCTTAATAGCGCCTTGAGAATTTATGATAAACAGTATATAACAAATGGAATACCATGAATTCAAATGTAAAACCAGTCCGAAAATGTGTCTGCAAATAATTAAACTTGGGGTGCTCGTTTGCTAAGCGTAAATGCTAACCGTTAGATCATTTAAAAAAAATATATAGTTGCCTTTATTTTGTTCTATTGTCGACTTATATGATTCGTACATATTTACATTGCAGCTAAAATCAAAAGGATCTTCTCATTAATTCATTAAATTTGTTTTATCCTAATTTTTTTCATTTAAGTATTAAGTACATAACATATTATCGTGTCTTATTTCCTGTTGGTGTAGGTAGAGAGAAAATCATGACATTTTTTTCATTCACTCAATACAATCTTCATTTCTTTAATTGTCCCTTCATGTAGTTCTGTTCTGACTTTTCATTTCGTTCTTCGAAGTTCGTTCCCCACCATGTCATCATAATTTTATCTCCGTCGTCTAACATGCCTCCTACACCCTTTCAAATAGTTTGTATCTTTTTGTCAATCATTCTCCTAGGTTTTGACTACTGATATATACAATTTTTTTATCGCATGAATTGTGATATTTTTTTTTAATAATTTAGAGTTCACAGATTCTTGGGTATTTTTAATTATGAAAAGTGTTGCTACATAATAAAAAAAATCGACTCCTATTTATAATATCAATATTTTCTTTCTAAATGTGTTTTACTTTATTTGTAAATACAATTTTTTTAATAAATCTTTAAAAATTACTTCATTTAAGTGTTCCGGTTGCTTTATTTTTGTTAAATTGATACCTTTTATTTATATGTTTTTTAAAGAAAACATCAAATGAATTTCGCAATTTCATTAAAACCCGAAATACAAAATTTAGCGTAGCATTTATTCCGCGACCCAGTTTTGGTTGATGGATTAAAATTTTGTTCGTGAACTTAGTTGATAAATTATGTTTGTTTTTTTTTATTATCTTAAACTATATCGTGTATATTTTAAATCGTGAATAGCTCAGCGCATAACGTAAAAGAAAAACATTATAGGGGAAAATAAAATACTGTTTTTATTCTGTAAATATAGATAGATGTTTCTGAATATTTTCACTGAAAATATCAGTTTTTTAATACGTCGATGTTCAAACGATAGATTGAAAGGTTTAATTTTCGTAAAAAATATTTGATGTATGTTATCGACATTTTGTGGGTTATTTGTGGTGTTTACATCTCGGGTAGTTTTTACATCTCAGGTAAAATTTTTATGTTTTTGTGATTTTTATATCTTAGGTAGTTTTTACATCTCAGGAAATTATGTTTTTTTTTGTAGTTCTTATGTCGAAGTTTTGTGGTGTTTACATCTTAGGTAGTTTTAACATCTCAGGTCAAAATTTTGCGATTTTTACATCTCAGATAAAATCTGTGAATATATATTAACATTTATTTTGTTCTATTGGTGGTATAATGCGGTACGCAAAGAGTTGACCCACGTGGTATACCATATACTCGTTATAAGGTCGCACAACCTATAAAGTAATGCGAGTTTATGAGAATGCCATCAATAGGTTATAACCACAACCTATTTTTTTAAATTATACGTCCTCAGTTAGATCCTGACAAAAGTCTGGTTTACTGGGGACATGACAAATGATAGGCAACAAACCGAGATCCATATATCATATACGTATAACATTCTGAGTGTCAACTTTCAATAACTTGTTCTTATTTGTCTTGTTTTTCAAATACTATTTGATCATACTTTACAATAAATACTTGTCAATGAAAAAAAAATTGGAGATTTATACTTAAAACCTTTGACTGGTTTTTGTTTAAAAAATTCTTGTCTTTCAACCGGGACGTACGGGTTTGATTCCCGATGGTAAGTGAGTCCTCAGTCAGCTAAGAATCTGTCCATGAGTACATTGTTACATCTCGGCGTGCTGTATTATTATCAACACGTTCGATGATTGACAGTGAGTGACGTGCTTTTCATGTGGTTTGAAGACCGAACCCTCGATTATCAGTGCTAAAGACAGATTTGTCTCTTAATGTTGTCTAACATGTCTTCATCACCGATTCTGACATGATGAGAACTATCGTACGTATTAATTAATTGTAACTTGATAGTCATATTGAAGGGATTGAACGTAAGCAAAACAGTTTTTTTTAATTACAACAGTTCTCAACCGCAACGCAATTATTATTAAAGTTATTGAAAACAAATCATTAAAATATGTTTGTGTATAAAATTTTATGTGAAATGCAATAACATGTTTATTCCTAATTGATTATGAACTAACACATCAATGACGTGTCCAATGTATTATGTTGGAATATTTCCTTATGAAACTCCTTTTACTTAGTAATTTGTTTAGTAAAACACTATTTATTGCACTTAATATTATACGGAATAAACAATATTTTATTATACAAGTTATAGTGTCTCTAAAACTCTACTCTTAACGCCTTAACTTTAAATAATAAATATGATTTCTTTTTCTTCGAACCATTATTATTTCTTTGTTCGATATTCGATAACTTTGAAACAGGTGAAAATTTAAATGTGATTATGTCCATCAATACATTTCAACTATTATCATCCTGTAAATTTTAATACGTGAATATATAATTTTCTTCGTTTTGTACGTATCGTAATATGTACATTATCTGTCTTTAAAGTATCGTTTAACAACCTTCGTGGTCTAACTCGTAAAACGTTTGACTGTTCGAGGGTTTGGAATTCGATTCTCGATGATACACGACAAAAATTGCGGCTTTAGTTTAGTAAAACAATTCGTCTGCTAACAATACCCAAAAACCCTAGACTAGTGAAAGTATTGTTGCCTCTTCATATGCGGGGTGGTAGTATTTATTTAATTATTCAACACTTCATTGTAAAACAATCTGGCGAGCTTATTGCCAGGTGGCAGTCTTTTCCAAACAACCATACAAAAAATTAAGGAAGTAACATGGCCGCAAAAAAATCGAATGATTATTCACCTTTACAAAAATGTTTTTTCAGTCGCTTTTTTAAACTAGCTAATGATGGAGCTAGTCTAATATTGGTTTGTAACTGGTTCCAGAGCCTCGCTGATGAACAGTAAAGGATGACATAAAAAAATCAGAACTGGGAAGGTTAATAAACATACTCTGCCTAAGCGCAATGTATGATCGGAAAGACGCTGAATATTTTCGGTGAGATAAGAGGGGGTAGCTGTACAGTTAAGGATATTATCCAATCGTGACAGTATTGCCAACACCCGCGATGACAACCGCGAGTTTGTCATTATATTTTATTGTTAATATTTTATTGTTAATAATGTTAATATTTTATTCACACACAATACTTCTCTTGAAACTACATGAGGTAAAACAAATCCCTGTTTCCATATGTATAGATTTTTTAATCAACGGGCAATCAAAACGGCTGAAATGAATTATTCAGATTGCAACCCTTATCATTACAAATGAATATAAAATACTTTTTAATATAAGAGTAATCAAAGGTAGGTTATTTTAACTTAATGAATGAACGAATTATGTCCGTAATGTTTCATTTATTCTTTTTTTTTTCACCCTAACTCATTGAATATTAATTCGTTTGGCTATTAGAATAATTACGTAACTTTTTAATAATGAATTCATTTTATGTGCGCTCCTGACATGAGTACAATGTAAAAAAAAGTTAATTGAAAAATTGATAATGATTTTGAGGAATTATGGCAAGGAACATATAATTATGTTCATCGTTAACAATATTGAATTACAAAAAAATGTAAAAAGAACTTAATAATTAATCAAATAAACCTATACAGTTTACTGTTACTAAACATTTTTAAGTATAAAAGTTTGCAAAATAAATAAAGATTTATAAACGTTTTTTTAAAGATAGTATAATATCGTAGTATCAATATACGAGAATGATTTTCGTGGACAAGTAAGCAAGTCATTCAACTTCCACCCAAGGGCTCGGGTTCAATTATGATGTAAATTTTTTTTGAAATTCAGCCTTGTAAAAGGGTTTGACAAGGACTCATTTTGAGCAGTTCTTTCTTCGTCACTAAGTAACGCCACACTCATAAAAAAAAATTGAACTGCCCCTGAAGATGAGTCGAATATGGCTTGAAACTAGTTCGGTTAAATATATGTTATATTTTCAAGTGGAAAAATCAGCATTTCAATTTTAATCATTTGGCTATTTTAAATATTTAAATTTATGTATAATATTAAATTAATAATATTCTTGTTTCGCCCTTTGAAAGCTTAAAAAAGATTTCTTAGAGCTAAATACGCCTGTTATATACCTTTAGTTTCCGGAGTCAATTTAATAAAATCATTTAGTTTTTGCTAAGGCTGTGTTTTTTAAGCTTCTTTTAAATGAAACATTAGTTGAAGTACTGCTGGGATAAATATTATTTTAATTCAATCGAAAAATACTATTTTAAAAGTGTTATTGAACCAAAAGATAATATTTCTTCAAATATAATCAGCCATTTTAAATTAAAGGTTTCTTATTAAAAAAAATAAAAGGATTTGCTTGTATTTACTGTCCATAATGAGGATATTTTAAGTGTCATAGTTTTGCTATAGGAGTATTTCAGAAATTGTTGAACCGGAAACGACTGTTAAATTTCACTTCAAATAAAATCACAAAAATCGAATTTTAATTAATAAAATTTGTATAAATTCCGTAAACCATATATTATTTTAATAAAAAATATTCTGTTAAACATTAAATCATTTGAATCTCGAAAGCCTCCATAGATTGGTAGGTAAAACGCTTAACTTCCATCTGGAGACTTCAGGGTCGATTTTAGATGATACTGATAATAAAAAAAGTTTGTTTGGTAACGTTTAAGCTCCAAGTATACTCGTTTAAGCTCCAAGTATACTCGTATAATCCAGACGCTATACAAGAATGAGGCCGCTATAATCAGATGTGACGAAGACACAAAGGAAGCCAATATAAGACAAGGGGTAAGGCAGGGATGCTCTCTGTCGCCTGTTCTTTTTAACGCTTATATACAGAGCGCGATTGACGACTTGAGAGAGAGAATGAGTCATAGAAAAGGTGTAAAGATACACGGGCAAAAGGTGGACATGATAAGGTTCGCTGACGATATTGCTATGGTTGCTGAAAGTGAAGAGGAACTACAAGAGGCCTTAACAACTATGGAAAGCATTCTTCAAAATAACTACAGTATGAAGATAAATAAAGACAAAACAAAGCTGCTGACTGTAGGCCGAGTGCAACACCAGATGAGAATAGTGATGTCGGGTAAACCACTAAAGAACACCAAGGAGTTTGTCTACCTCGGGAGCAAAATAACATGGGACGGTCGGTCCAAGAGCGAGGTCGACAGCCGTATACATCAGGCTAGACTTGCATTTAATAAAAGGTCGAAAATAATAGAATCAAATAATATAGACCTAAAACTGAGAATACTCCTCATCAAGACCTATGTATGGAGTATCTTGATGTACGGTTGCGAGACATGGTGCCTATCCGAAAGAGATAGACGAAGACTAGAGGTTTTTGAGATGTGGTCCTATAGAAGACTATTAGGAATTTCCTGGAGAGACCGCATCACAAATGAAGAGGTTCTCCAACGAATTGAAGGAGGAAGGCACCTGCTCAGGATCCTGTCCGAAAGGCGTGCAAGATGGATCGGCCATATAATACGACAAGAGGGCCTCTTGCATGCCATAATGGAGGGTATGACCGAGGGGACAAACTCTAGGGGACGCTCACGCCGAGAGTACCTGGAGGACCTGTTGGTGGACGTGCGCTGCTCAACATATACAGACTTAAAAAGAGCCACACAGGACAAGGGGGAATGGAGGAGAAGAGTTCAAATTGCTGCAAACCAGTCTTAGGACTGCAACCACGGAAGGAAGCTCCAAGTCTTGATTACTGAGGTCCAAGATAGTATTGTTTCCCAGCTACGCTCTTCAGTTTATCAGGATCATCAATTCGTTTATGTGGAAGTTATCACAGAAAATTAAAATTTAAATCTTCTTGAATTAATTGGACACTTTGTTGTAACAAGCAATCTGTAAGTTTATTGCAAAACGACAGTCTTTTTCAACCTACCAGATGAGTGACGCAGATTAGTATCACTTATTGGATAAGAGCTTACAGGATCCTTCTATACGGGAATTAATTAATTTTTCTTTAATTATATTGCCGTAGACGAAATAAATAGTTTACAATGTATTTCCAGCAAGAAAAAGGACCAAAGTAGCGTTTCCATAGAATTTAATGAAATCGTGGGCCATTTCACAATTCTGAATACTGAATATAATTATTCAAGAAAATCAAATTTGAGTAAAACATGTTAGGCATTGAGTAAAACATGTTAGCCTTTACGGTTTTGAAAGCTTATTCCAAAATAAATTAAAGAAGTTTAATTTGTATCATAAATTGTGCAACAAAGAAAATCAAATTAAATGGCAAATTTTAACACTTATTAGGGAATTATAATTAATTATTATTATTATACATTAAGGAACTTACCTTGCATGGTGTGTAAATATTAAAGCCTAAAAACAAAAAAAGCCGGAATCCATTACGATATTCCTACTGAAGGAATTTCAAGGTAGTTTTAACTCTTCCTCGATATTAGAAATACTAAGTTTACGTTTTCTATAAATATAGCCATGCAAAAATCACTATCTGTTATACACACCAACTTTCAGAACGAATGACTAAATACGCAGTCACGCGTATTATAGAGATATCGAACCAACTGAGTGCCACTGTGGATATATTCTCAGCACCACCTAGAAGAATGAGTCGAGTTCTGGCAGATATTCTTCATAAATAATAAACTAACCATTGTAATAGCAGGTCCTCTTTGCGTGACATGAGAAATCCGTGCCAAATGGTAAAAAAAGAGTAAATTGATACATAATATATACAAGTACACAAGAGTATTAAGCACCAAGAGTATTCTTAAAATGAATATGATAATTATCACAATGTTATTAAAAACAAAAACATAAAGGATATATGAAGCTTAAATAAATGAAATAATAGGTAGAGTTAAATAAAAACTTAAAATCTCGGTAAATACGATATTTTCTCTAAAATAACCATTTTGAACTATTAAATGGGGGCGCGCAGCGCCAATACGGGTTGGAGCCGCAGAGGAGCCAGGGGTGGACACCCTAGTTAATTTTATTGTTTTCATTGTAGTTCGTTTGTGGTCTTCATCAGTCATCGCATTTGACCTTGGACCTGTTTTGAGACACCTGACTTAAACTCAGTGTTTTAATACATACCATATATGATACAATTGAAATGATTTTATAATTTGATATTCAAATAACAGTGACTCCACTTCACCGTTCCATCCCGCTGGTCTTATTTAAGAAATAGTAACTTTTAATTTAATTACTCACCTGTCAATAATATCCTTAATTACTACTTAATAATACACACAATCTTTAAAATTTTAAATCAATATGTAAATAATACAAAACAACACCGCGATGGGGACAATTAATTCTCTATGAATATAAAAATATGATAACGTGAGGCAATCTCTTTTCAGATATAATGTGAATGAAAGCCTGTATTTATATTTATTTATTTGTAAAAAAAAGCTATTTCTCAGATGATGGAAGAGTTACGAGGAATATCGAATGGCGTGTACCGATAGGAAACAAAATCAATCGGGTACTAACACAAATATAATTGAACCGTACAGTTTCAAAATCTGCTAAGGTGATAATAGTCCTCATTGTTGTATCAAATTTAATCTATGGGAGAAAACGTATGAAACGTAATTCTTTATAATACATGTTCTAAGAATAAAATTAGTCCAGTAGTTAATCCTCCAGGAATCGAACCAGAAACTCGCATGTTAACATTTAGACCACGACCACAGAAAACAGATGCGGTTTGTCGGTGTAAATAATCTTGTGGATGAAAGATATTTATTCTTTATTAACATTGAAATTTATTTTCCTCTTTTTACCAACCTCCGTTACCATTGTCTGGACAAGTGTCTTAAAACCAACCTAGTTAGTAAGACACATGTCTTCCAATCTGAGGGTTGCGGGCTCAATTTCCGTTGAATCCAGACAAAAAAAAAAGATTCCAATCTAGTTTTCATTTAAGGCCTCTGACGTCTTTCTGGTTTGCTCGAAAAATATTGTCATGTGGTAATAAGTCGGCCAAGTTGTACTGTATACATTATGATACAGAATAATACAATGAAATTTACAATACAGTTCTATAAAACGAAAGTGTAATATAACACAACATTAAAATAATTTAGTGGCACTTGACATTCGTTACATTGATAAAAGGGTGGCCTCGAAGAGATAGTTATTATTGTAATTTAAAAATACGTTGAAGTATTACGAAATATAATTGGTGATATCAGACCAGAATATGGCGGCAGTAAATCAATTAATGGCAGCTGAAAGGTGGCCATGGCTACTAATCCTTAGCTTTCGTTCATTAAGCTCCCCAGTTCATGTTTGAGGCGAGCTTATACTATATGGTATGGGAAATTTTCCGAAAAACGAATTTTTAAATCCAAAGTTAACTCAGATGAAAGAAAGTATATTTCATAATAATTATTGAATTCTATGAATTCCAATTAATAATCTAGAGTTTTCGATTCTTATAAAATTAATTATTTAAAATTATAACATATATTATAGCTGAGTAGGCAGAGAGGATAATGCGCCAGATTTTTTTGTCCCGACAACATCTACCATATACACTCCTCACACAAATATTTTCCTTCTTTCAAAATATCGTTCACTTGATCCAACCATACTTTAAGACTTTAAATGAAAACCAGACTTAAAACCTTTTTTTTTTTTTTTAAATCTGAGTTTCAACGGGAATTAAACCCGCAACCCCCAAGCTGGGAGACAAGCATCTAACCAACTAGGCCACGGAGGTCATCGTTTCACGTGCATAAACCATCTCAGAGTGCTTTTCCTTATCATAATTAATACATCAGCCTTAATTTCACATTCTTTCCTACTCACTTCTTTCCGTATTCTATTATACTCGTACATTGCCACACCATGTATTATTTCAAGTGCGTGCATTTCTACTGCATTTATTTAGTTCTTTTTAGTAGTTTTTTTAAATCACATTTCATTCCCGTTCATCAATGTTAATACATTTAGATTCAAAATATATGATGCAAGCTTATTTGAAGTTATATATGTGCGAGAATGTGCATTTATTTTGATTTTATTCATTAAAAATACTAGAAGGGACAATTATCCCTTAATACATTGTCTCTAAGAAAAATCAGTTCCTCTTACAGTTCAGCCATACATTTGTCAAAAAAGAGCATCAAGTCATTCAGCTATTTGCGAATAATCTTCGGAAGAAAATTTCTCCTGTGTAAGGATAACTCCTAAATCTCAAAGGAGGCGATGGAGGAGTAAGTCAGATGATACGAAAAAGAAAGTTATAGGAAACTGGATACATTACGCTTTCAAATACAGTACAACCTCGTGGGTTTATTCCCATAACGTAATTTCTTAAAACCCAACTAGAAATATGTTTAAGATGCCTGTAGGGACAACAAAACTGGTACTTCTTTTTTTAAAAAAAAACATGCAACCCCCGAAAGGTACCTAACCAATTAGGCCACAGAGGTTGTTTGTACAAGACCTACGGCGTTGCAGAAGAACATGAAGATAACTCACTCAGTCAAGTTTCATAAAGTTTGAATACGTTTGTCACAAAATATAATTAAATATTAATTTAACTTTCACTGAAAGTGGAAATTTGCATTACAATAAGCTTTTATCTATTTATTCCAGATTTTGGCTCACATAAAGCTTAATCTGGAACATTTCACATTGATTTTCGACTAATTTTATCTTTCAATGGATCTGTTTGAACCACCTCATTCTTTGATTATGGCTTATTTAAGAGCAATAATAATACAAACGCATGAAATTATTTTCTATAGCACATCTAACTTCTCTTAGAATATCCTCTTCTTACTGTCCTTCAACACTGCCATCAAATCAATAAGAATTTCTCTATACTCAGTTCTATTATTTTATTTTGCCATATATTCAAAAGAAGAAATTATTTTTTATATTCATATCGTTGACCATTCTAAAGATCTTTTTCAATGCTTTCATAAACTACAGTATTAGAAACATTCTATTGAATATTTATCGTCCACAATATTTCTTTTTTGGTATTGAATCTTTTCCATGCATTACTTTCATTCAATTTCCCCATAATTTTTCGTAAGTCTATCCAAGTCAAATATAATAACGTTGCTTAGCCTTGCTTTTGTCCCTTTTTGTAACCTTTAGACGATATTTTATTCTGTATTCATGGCGCCCTCTGACATTTCGTGCAAGCAGAATTAATATTTCAGGAAATTTGATCGCTGTTTAACGAAGATGGAATATTTATTTATCATTAACGTAACGCCAAAGAAAATATAATTAGGATATTTTTAAGGTTTCTTCTACATATCCTTACGATATTTCTCTGTTGGGGTAGACAGAGATGATATAGCGGTAAACTTTCCTATCATGGAGTTATTTTCATAACTCCCTCTTCGCTCTCGTATTCATAAATCTTGTCACACTGCTCCTGTTTCCCTACTCCTTACTTTCCTTCTTTTCAAATTAAGTTCACTTGATCTAATCACTATCCAATTATGCGGTGCATCGGTGAAGATCGTCGGTTCGAACCCTGCGCTGTGCTACTCCCCTCGATCGACACATGCCCTTTTTCCTCCTAGTGTTCGAAGGTACAGAGGATGCGTATGACTTCGGGCATATTTATGCTTAAAAAAAACGTATTATTTCGCTTGTTATCTACCATAGCTCTCACTTCTGCTTGCGTTACAAATTTGTTTTTGTCAGTCATTTTCATATCCACAAATAGTAGTCGATATTTTCATATCAACTAGTATTTGTGGATATGAAAATACCCATAGATGATACTCGATAAAAAAAAACTGTTAAGAAAATTTTTAATTCCATCGATAATTATTTTTCACGATACCACCTTTGTATGGTTTTTCATTTTTTAAACGATAAGACATTATTGCCGACGTAAAAACTGGATATTAAAAAAAATATTTCAAAGATGGCGGAAAATATATTGATAATAACAGATTTTTTACAGATTTATCGTTGTAGGCATTTTAACTTAAATAACAACAAAATTGATATTACTTTTTATAAACTTTAACATATGTACGAGTATTTTGGAATTCAATTTCTGGAACTTAACATTTGGTTTCGGAGCTTTATTTTTTTATTCTGAAAAATATAAATGTAATTGTGTTCAATATTTCAGTCTTTTTAATTCGAGTGCATATTATTTGTACTAAATCACTTTGCATTTGCAAAGTTTCGACCTTTTTTAGTGCAAAAAACATTATATATTCAACTTTGAAAATTCAACCTCGCTTCAAAATAATAGGTTGTATAATAGAATATTCCCAACAACCTTATTTCTATGATAGGTGCTTCATAAATGCAGGTTAATAGCTTCATGTACCATTAAAACTGGTAACAGCCCTCCAAGATCTCCTATTGATCTGATGTGCAGTGCCGTCACTAAGGTATAAGTGTTAGGGAGCAAAACAGTGAAAATATCAGCCTCGTATAATATAACGTAATTGGAAATTATTCGGTATCCAAGTATTTATTGGAAGATGTAGCGACATCAAAACATAGGTATCGTCGTTGCTGGGCCTCGTAGTTAAGGATCCCATCGTTACTCCAACCAGAATTCAGTTGGAAAGCGATGCTGTGCCGTGGAGTTTTTTTAATGTGAGTGACCCGTTGCACACCAGCAAACTCACCGGCCACACCGCTGTATTGCATCCGATGGCCCACCGAAGTGAGATGATAGGAGCACACTGGCATGTTTTTTTTTAATTAGATATGACCAAAGTCAAATGTATTTTATACCCCCGAATTCTAGACAGAAAAAATACCTATGTTATTCGAGGGGAGTACCACAGCGCAGGGTTCCGCATGGAAGTCATGCACCTCAACAAAGGTATACAATTGTTTCAATACTTTTGACAAAGAATTTTATAAGGTACGATGTGATAAAATCATTCAAATATTAAAAGGGTCATGATAGAGACATAAATATAAAAGGAAGTTTACATTGAAACCATATATAGTAGCAGTCAGAGTGTAAAATCAACTAAATGTTGAAGTGCAAATAAAGAGGCGTGCGACAGTGATGTATGCTTTTCCCATACTATTCAACTTGTACTCGGAAGAAATATTTAATTAGATTTTAGAAGAGGCTAGATACGGAATTATAGAGAACTGGGTAGAGAGACTCAAATACATCAAAATTGGGAGGCTACGTTGGGCGGGGCATGTAGCGAGAATGGGAGAAGAGGAAATGCCTAACAAAGTACTCTTTTCCAAGCCCCAAGGAAGACGTAGCGTGGGCAGACCAAAGCTTAGGTGGATGGATGGGGTGCAGAATGATGCAAACGTGATTGGCATCAGGGGCTGGAGGAGTGCATCCCAGGATAGGGGGGAATGGCAGCGACTGCTGGAGGAGGCCGGGGCCCACAATGGGCTGTAGTGCCATTGATGATGATGATGATGATGATGGGTAGAGAGACTGCTAATTTAGAATTATATATTGGTAGTGAGAAAAAGGTATTGCATGCATTAGCTTTGGTATACTTACCATATACTATTTATATCAATCGAATGGACGTATTGGACTGGTGTATTATTTAAATTTTTAAAAAGGTGTTTGAGCCGGTAAAACGTCGAAACACTTATTGTACATATGCGACAATTCTCGGCTTAAATGTCTACAAACTCACACGCATCGACGTGCAGACTACTCGAGGTTGTAATTTTGACTGGGCAAACGAACGTCAGTGGCTTATGCTCTTTGGAAAATAAGTAACAAACGATAAATCAGTGAGGATGAAATAGGTCAATGGACTGACATGAATGTTGAATGAATCAAAATAATTGAACTTAGAAAGGACGTGAACACTGTGGAGGTTCAAAGACAATGTAATTTGTTTAGTCAAACACTGTTATTATTCCACTTCATATTAAGGAATCCTACCGGTTTAAGGTTTTCATTTTATTATCAGGAGAGCACACACAAGACTGAATTATGTAGGAACATAGGGGCAAAAACATAACTTTCCAAGATATTACCGCTAGTTGCTAAAGTTATATCGTGCCTCTCTCCACCCACAATCCCCAAGCCGATTTTTTTACCGCTAGAGGCGTGTATTTCGATCGGTACCAGTTCGAAAATAATTCAGTCTTGTTTGTTCTCCTCTGATAACGAGATGAAAATCTTGAAACCGGCAAGATTATAACTTTGTATTGAGTGGAATAAACAGTGTTTGATTAAACAAATTACAATTCCATAATTAATATTATTTTTATTCTCCATGGGAACGAAAAAATGATATAGAAATTGTCTATTTTATAATCAGTAACGGAAGCGACGGTCCTGCTTTCATGGAAAATGCACTGCGAGATTTGCCTTTGTGTGGTGCGCTTAGCGTTTGCCAATAATATCGCCGCCGCTAATCAGCTCGCAATATGAAGGTTATTCATCGTTCTTGTGGAATTTTATATTTTGCTTGAATAGAAATAGATGCGCTTCAGTGGAGAACTTAAACCTGAAGAATTTTAATAAGCATACTTTGTAAACATGGCAAGAATTACAACAGAGAAGAACTTTACATAATGTCTACTACGGAACTCAAAAAAAGGAGGATGTTTAGTTTTTATTTCCATGTCTAAGCTTCAAAATATTTGATTTCTTAATTATTTTTATATTAAGATTGAGTTTATTCATACATCAGTTTAATTTTTTTAATGCCCATTTAATTATGAGAACATAGCAAATTTATAAAGCGGTTTGAATTGTTTTTTAACAGGGAGAACGACGAAGTTAACATTTAATTTTATTTAAGTTAATATTTCATTAGAAGTGCATGGCCGCGTGGTAACGCCCTGGATTTCCGTGCGAAAAGTCGTGGGTTCAAACCCCGCGCTGTGCTTCTCCTTTCGAATGACACGGACACTTTTTTCGCCTAGTGTTTGAAGGTATAAGAATCTAAGACTTCGGTTATATTCATTCTTTAAAAAAAATTCATCCTAGATATCTGCACAATTATGGAAATCTTTTGTATCCCTATCTCCATATCTTTATTTGCTTGCTTCCTTCCTTTAATGCCTTCTTGAAATGCTCCTAGATATTAACAACAATGCTATTTACAATTTCCTAACCTAATTTTTGGAATCAACTGACCGAAATTTTTTAATCTGTTGACTAACTCCATCGTGATACTTCCTGAAATAAAATCTTGATTTGATAAGCTTTTAAAATTCAAGAACGATAAAACAGTTCTGTTGAGTTAAAATATCGGCACTTCAGTAACGGAATAAATTTCTAATTTAACCTATGTATACACATACCATCACGACATGTCCCTTTGGCAGCTAGGTAGGACGAATCTTCACGCAGAGCCCTCACCTCGTCCAAATCCACACACCTCGTCATACATGATTTATTGTTTCTCATATTTCTTAACTTTCCCTAAGTAAAGATTTCTCCAACTATCTTCTTGCACTCTTTCCTTTGTTTATTTATTCCTCGTTCCCCATTAATTTCAGACATATATATTGGTTTTGTTAGTTATTTGCTTAATGTGACCAAACCATAAAAAAAAAATTCTTTATTCTTCTTATCAAATAGTTATATTATAACCAATCAGTTATTACTTTATCAACTTTTGATATAATTTGAGGAGTTAAAGCCTTTTTATATGTTCATTTATATGTAACATGTTATGTTCTTATACGTTCATTAATATGCAACACTTTTTGCTTCCATTAATGTAAAACCGTTTAACTAACAAAAAATGTTGTGAAAATCCATCGTAAATTGAAGGTTCTTAATATATAATGGAGTTTTCGCTAAGAGCACTCGATTGGTCAGTACGCATTGGAGAATTGGCTGGAAAATTGAAATGAGATTATGGTGCCTGCGGGTCCTATTGCCACGTCATAATAATTACTTGATGGAAACCGTAGGCTTATATTGTTAAATCAATGTTATACTGTGTCAATAACATGCAAGCAACAGAAAAGGACCAATTTGACATAGAAAAACGGTTTGATATTTTGTAAACAGTTTTAACTGTATTACATTCGCAATTTTTGTTCAACGGACTAAAATTTGTTAAAGAAGTTGGCATGGTTTTTGTTCAACTAACCAAAATTCGTTAAAGATGTTGTCAACAAATTTGTTCAATTGATCTAAATTTGTTAAATAGGCTGAAAGATTTTTGTTCAACTACCCAAAAAAACTCAAGTGGTAAATTTTTTGTTCATATCACCAATTTTTTTTCAAGAGACGTGCAAGATTTTCGTTCAACTGTCCAATATTTGTTAAAATAGTGTGCAAGATTTTTGATTAACTTACCAAAATTAGCTAAAGAAATTAGCAATATTTTTGTATCATTAATTAATAGCAATATTCAAATTAGCAATATTTTTGTCTAGATTCAAAAAGAAACAAGACTGCGATGAAAGAAAAAAACATTCTGCAGTTATAAAATTTAGATAACATGTGTTCTATAAATCGACCTGCTTAATTTAAGCATTGAAATATTTTAAAGGAAAATAAAAATTGTGATCCTTTCTGCGCACAACTTGTATGAAGAGAAAATGAAATAATTTGTAAAAAGTTACAATAGACGATAATTTATTAAGTGATTGATTTTGTAAGGATATGTATCAATCGCTCGCTCAATATATAATGATATACTTTTACTTCATATTTATACTTCAGCCATTCTTGTGCCGAATAACCTTAATTTTTTCATAACCTTACTTAGCTTTTTCTGTTCTATCTATCAGCGCCCATCTGTTCTTGGTTGCAAAAACTACAAATTTGGGGTTCGATAAACTTTTAAAATTTAAAATATTTAAGTGGCAGTGTGATATTTTATTTAAATTATAGAAAAAACGTCAAAATAGACATTTTAAATTAGAAATATCTCTTGTACCTAAATCAGAATAAAACATAACAGCTCTTTCATTTAATCATTGTTAGACTTACCTATACATAATACTGTTTGAGAGTTTCAGCTGATAAGAAGCTTGTCTTCCGACCAGGAGGTTAAAAGTTCAATTCACATCAGTACACAATTTTATTACAACTACCTTCTTTGTTTATTGCAACTATCTGCTTTGTTTTATTACAACTACCTGCTTTGTTTTATTACAAATCCCTGCTTTGTTTTTTTGACTAAACAAATTACAATGTCTTCTCTGAAAATCCACAGTGTTAATGCTTTAACTATAAATAATACAATAAATAAAATTAATTTCAGTTCTTCGTTTAGATCTTGAAACACTATTCGAATTAATACAAGATAAGTAGATTGCAATACAACAATAACATTAAATGAAAAATATTCTGAAACAAATAATTCGAAGATCCGCAGAGAATCGAATGATTGCTAACACGTTAACTGTTTAATTAACAATCCTCAAAATAATTACAAAATAATATTCAATAAATTTAATGTTCAGTTGTTAAAAGTGCTTGTTTAATTAGAAGAAATTGTTTTGTTTTGTGTAAAATTTGGAAATCAGTGACGTCAAATGATAAAGGTTCCTATGAATTTATTTTTCACATAAAATAAATTGGTTGAAAGTACAAAATGTGTTAATAATGTATCAATTTGTATATTCAATTGAATTGTTTAAAAACGTGAGGTGGAATTGAGAGAGTAACACAAGCATACGGAAACAAACCAGATTATCAGACACGTATTCATATTTTACAAATCCTCTTTGGTAAACGTATAAACCATTTGTTAGAATAAGATTTTTTTACATACTGTACAGTGGGGATATTGACTGGATTAAAAAGCAGGTTTACAAAACGTTTTATAAAAGAGTATTTCTTGTTTTTGTTTTAGATAAAAAAAAACAACAATAAAATAAAAGATTTTAGACTAGTATGAAATTGGTTTCAACTTTGGTGTATAAGAAATAAACGTATATGTTACGTGGAAATAAATTTAATGCGTGCATTGAGAAGATTACGCGGAGTGACAATATATGGCCAGAAACGTGATAAAATTATTAGGGATAAATGTAAACGTAAGCCTGATGTGTTAAGTAACATGAAGAAAATCACTGAGATGGATTGGGCATGTGGAACGAATGAGTTAAAAAATACTAATAAAACCAATATGTGGTGCAAATGTTAGAGAAAAGCCTTGTAGAGGAAGACCAAGAAATTAGTGGTTGGGTTAAGTGAATGATATTTTGAAAGAAGTAGACACAAAAATTCAGAGAAATCGTGGTTGAATGATAAAGAGCATGGATATAGAAGAGGCGAATAATGTGTGTCAAGATAAAAAAAACTGTCACTTTGTCCTCTCTGCCTATCCCGAAAGGGAAATGTCTTGATGGTTTTTATGTATTTTGTGTTTGTACGAGTTTGTTGTGCTATTAATATTTTGGCCTGGTTATTGAGTAGATTTACGTAATCATTCATAATTAATTGTTTTATATGGTATTGTATCAAGTAACATTTTGTGAAGTGCTAATTGCATGGGCAAACAGACATGTATATTGCATGACTGATTCCAGACTCAAGAAAAATTATTTTGATGAGCTGACGGAGGTAAAAAAAAGGGAACGGTGCACATCATAAGAGACGTAAAAATGTATTGCGTGATTTGCTCAAAAACATGATGCTCAGCACAACTGAAAGTAAAATTAGCAAATCGAGCCAAATGGTACAGAATTGTCAATAATTATCAGAGAATCAATGCAGAAAGAAGACGCAGACAAGCTGCAAGTTCGGAAGTTCCTTGCCGTTTATGCAACATGATATGCATTTCACAAAATTGCTAACATAATCATATCCAGTGGTACGAACGTTTAGAACTCTTATCCCCCACTTTGTACTTTGTCTTCTATTATTCTTATCACGGATGATGGGTATTCATTTATTCATTATTATTATTATTACTCGCAAGGTACTCGTATACAAAACAGTCTTTTTGGTTTATTGCCGTATTACCAACTACCTCTTCTAGGCAACCAAAATGCTGTTAAAATATCTGAATGAATAAATAGCAAAATGGACTACGAGTATCTTGTCTTCAATATCATAAGAAATCGATTTTTTTCCCTTCAAGTAAAAAGCAAGCGTTTGAATACTTGACCACGAATGTCATCGAGAATTATGTTTCTTAGATCATTTAAAAAAACGAGACTTTTCTCAATTTCTTTCAATATTTTAAGTTACACATTTTTATAATTTTAATGTTTTATGAACATTTCACGGAATATATTTTGTTTACGAGTACAGTAATCAAACTTTCATAAACATCGATCATAAAATATTGCTTAAATTTTTTTTCCGATCCCAAAAAGAAAACGTACAAAATCTTCCGTGGTTTCAAATAAAGTTTTTTTTCCTTTGAATTTTACTCCTTGGTTTGAGGAAAAACGAAAACTTTATAATAGTTTTTATTTCGCCATACACTGTAAAAACATAAAGTACCAAGTTCAATTTAAACTTTGCAAATTGTTTGTTCAGTTTATTAAGTGATTTTCTTCAGGAAAATAACTTTAAAGATAAATATTTTGTTAGCGACATTGATATATGCCATTTTTATATTGACTTAGCGAAACAAATTAGCGTGAGTTTAATGAAAAAAAAATGGTTTTCGGATCTTATTTTTCTTTCATATTTATAAAAAAAATATTAGATCTTAACTGACATACACAAAGTTACAAAAATGCCCTTGCTCTGAATTCCATCAGTGTCTCAAAAAATTAGGAAGGGTATATTACAAATGTATAACTTTTATAGACTTTTACAAACACAAATAAACTTAAAAAATAGAACATCAAGACAAAAGCCTTCATTTCTTTACAAATAATAATGATTGTTGAATGTAAATGTATTTACATGTTTTTCTAATATTAAAGCGAAGTCTGTTGAGAATTCCATTAGGAATGTATTGGGTGTACAAATAAGTCACCGCCGTTTGACAAAAGTTGGCGCCACCAGTAAGTTATGGTTAAAATTGTCAGATGTAAAATGTCATTATCGTAAGGTTGGACATCTGTCAACAACATGACCTTGAAATATTAGTGAATTTTTATCAGTATAACATATTTTTTTGTGTTCGAAAATGTCAAGTTTTGAGCCGAATAAGCGTCATTTGCGGGAACTTTTGATTTACTTCTTCAATTTGAAGAAATCTGCAGCTGAGGCGCATCGATTGCTTGTAGAAGCATATGGTGAGGCTGCCTTAAGTGAGAGAAGTTGTCGTGAGTGGTTTCAAAAGTTTAAGAACGGTGAATTTGACATCGAAGACAAAGAACGTAGCGGAAGGCCGAAAGTGTACGAAGACGCGGAATTGGAAGTATTATTGGATCAAGATTCGTGCCAAACGCAAGAAGAACTTGCACTTACATTAGGAGTGACTCAACAAGCAATTTCACATAGGTTGAAATCATTGGGAATGATTCAAAAACAAGGAAATTGGGTTCCATATGAACTGACACGGAGAAACTTTGAATGCCAATTTTCCACATGTGAAATGCTGCTTGCCAGGCATAAACGAAAGGGTTTTCTGCACCATATAGTCACTGGTGATGAAAAATGCATCCATTATGATAATCCAAAAAGGAAGAAATCATGGGGATCCCCTGGTCATGCTTCAACATCTACGGCTAAGCCAAATATTCATGGAAAAAAACTCTTGTTGTGTATTTGGTGGGATCAGCTTGGTGTCGTGTATTATGAGTTGCTCAAACCGAATGAAACCATTGCTGGGGCTGTCTACCGAACATAATTGATGAGATTGAGTCGAGCACTCGAGGAAAAGCGCGCCCACTACTACGCCAGACACGACAAAATTATTCTCCTGCATGATAATGCTAGTCCACATGTTGCGGCACCGGTCAAAACCTATTTGGAAACACTCAATTGAGAAGTTTTACCCCACCCGCTGTATTCACCAGACATTGCTCCTTCTGATTACCACTTGTTTTGATCGATGACGCATGGCCTGTCTGAGCAGCACTTCACATCATATGAAGATACCAAAAATTGAGTCGATTCGTGGATAGCCTCAAAAGATGATGATGATGACTGACGCGGTATTCGTATGCTGACAGAAAGATGGGGAAAAGTAGTGGCAAGCGATGGGTACTACTTCGAATAAAACATGAGGTTCCGTTCTTTCACAATAAATGCCCATTTTTTTATAAAAAACGGCGGAAACTTATTTGTACACCTAATATTTCCGAATAGTTCATGAAAACATTTTTTTTTATTTCTTCAAATTCTTTCAGTACAAAATAAGCCAAAATAAATATAAGTCGAAATGAGTAAAAATAGTCTGTGACAGATTGAAATATTGCCAAATGTAACATAGACACAAGAAAAAAGGCATTGAGTAAATTCAAACTTCTTTAAAACATTTTTTTACATATTATAACACTGTTTTTCCCACTAGTGGTTGATATTGGCGAACTGGTGTTACTTTTAAGGTTGCTTAAAAATGAGAGAAATTGAAAAAAACATGTTATTTAAAAAATAGTTTTCAATTCTAAGAAATTATTATACTCAGAATTACAATTTTGCTTTGAACATTGTTTAATCAAAGATTTGGGGTAATTGGTGTTGATGAACATCAAATAATCCAATTTATCGAAAAATAAGTTTATTAAAAAACTTTTCCAGATCAAGTCGGAATATTATGTACGTCTTCTAAATGGATTTTTTTATATCTTCTTCTTCTTCCCAGTGTCATGTCAGGTCCCCCCAACGTTAAATATCACCTGAGAGTAGACATCTTTGTCCCCGGCAGCCCGAAAAAGATCTCCAACGCCCCTTATGCCAGTCCAAATAATATCTACTAAAAGAAGTTTTAGAATCTGTTTTTGGTAAAAATAGATATGACTGAAGTCATAGGTATCCTTACACACCCGAATACTAGATGATAAAAATGCCTGCGTCATTCGAGAGGAGAAGCACGAAATTGCAGTGCATTACCGTGCGGCCATGCACAACATTAAGTCTAGTTCATGAGTAACATGTCTAGCGCATGTGAGTTATGTTACCAGGCGTACTCTTTTCAACAGATTGGGACCTTTTTTTCGGATACCACAGGAAAGGGAACCTGAAACACCTCGGTGGAAGTCAAGCATCTTATTAATTAGGTTACTGAGGTCTTCGTTTGATAAAATAATTTTCGATACGTTAAAATGTTTTTTTTAGCGTTGCAGTTTTCATCTTTACACCGCTGTTAAAAAATATTACCGAATCACTCTGAGGATGAAGATTACAACGCCTTAAAAACGTTTGCCAATTTTTAAGCCTACCCAACATGATTTAACTCTAAAAATATTTCAAACTTGAAAAACGGCCATGAAAATCTTCGAAAATATGTAAATAAATTTTTTAAAAGTGGTTGAATTAATTGATACGTAGTAAAAGTTTGAAGTAAATATTATTTGTACTTTATTTAATAAATTAAAGTAAGGCCTAAATTTTATCACGTATTTTTGCTTTAGAAATGGCTCCTTAATTGTCTGAATTTTTATCATTATATTTTGAGATTATATTATACATAAAACATTCTTATCAAGGTATGAACGCAAACTCGGTGTAAGGATCTAATTTTATTGGGCAAGTGAGCTTACTAAATGGAGAGGTTTGCTCACTAATTCAATATTTTGAAGCGTTTGATA
Organism: Odontocerum albicorne; assembly: GCA_949825065.1. Taxonomy (NCBI): domain Eukaryota; kingdom Metazoa; phylum Arthropoda; class Insecta; order Trichoptera; family Odontoceridae; genus Odontocerum; species Odontocerum albicorne. The sequence continues at coordinate 43,098,084 of OX463841.1, forward strand.
TTTGAATAAATGCCGTGTTTTCTTGAAAAGCGAGAGAAATAGCTTTCTGGTTTGTCTTGTTAAAATGTATCTTTATATATCGTCATAATTAGGATCTGACCGAAACATTAACTATTTTAAAGATCGGATTAATTAAAAAAAAAGTATTCTGAAAATTGTTGAATGTTAGAGATAAATACAATTCCAACTAAACTTTTCATTCATTAATCATTATGGACTCTATTTAATAAAAAATCATTTTTATTACTTATTTATGTTAATTTTAACTAAATAACGATTACCCAGAAAGCATCATATTAACTCGTTGCTTGTTTCCTGGTTCCCCCATTATCTTCTTCTTAATATCCTCTCTTATCTCGTAGCCACAGATGAAATTGTTATGTTTAAATTTTCACATGATTCTTGTCTCCTTTTTGTCTTACAATTCTGTACTTTAATATTTTTTTTCGTAAAAAAACTTTAATGTAAGTCTTCATATAATACTGGAAACGAAACTGTTAAATATTTTTTGTTTGGGAAGATATAAATTACTCTTAGGTAATAAACGCGTATAATATTATATTATACAATGAAGTACTTTATTCAATAAAAAATTAACAAAAGAGCTAAAATCAATTATATTTCATCTAAAAAATATTGTATAAACTAAATAATGAAGACCAAAAATAACAAACAACCCTTTTCATAGTAAACTATAAAACAAACATTTGCTAAAAGCTATACATATATACAAATATATGTCTCCAGAACTTATCCTAACACCTACATACTACTAATAACTGGATAACAATTCTTACAACAAATTATTTTACCACTAGTTATTTAGCATATAACCAGACCCACTCGTTCAGGCTAATTGAGTTCCATCACATTCACAATCCAAAATACTATTTATGAAAATAATATATTTCTCGGAAAAGACAAATAAATCATTGAATGATTTTAAGCCAATATTTTGATAAACAAAGATACATTACAATTTTGAAAACAGTTCAAAATTAAATAACCCTAACCGAAGCACAAGTTTGAAAGCTGTTTGATTTGTTCAAAAAAAGAAAAGAGTGATTGATGAAAAGATTCATGAATCACTCTTTTCTTTTTTTGAGAATATATATAATATCTAAAACAATAGGTTCTATGATAACTGTCTGTCTTTAACATGTGGCTCATCACATGTGCTGGTAATAAAAGTGCAACAACTCAAGCACGTGTATAGCGTTTGTGAGTATTATCATCAGACGAATAATTTTACCAGACTGAGACCTTTCTTCATATACCATCGAGAATCGAGCCCGATAAACCTGGATGGAAATTCATCGTCTTATCATCTAGGTCTATTACAATATTTTCACTGTCATTTGTTTAATAATTTAATTTGAATAATACAGTTAATTTAAATTGTATATAAATATCAATATTTTCATACAATTAAACGTTTAATAAACACTGTTTCTTCTTGATTGATTGTTCCGAATCGATCCAATAGGGCGGGATATTATGACATGGCTTTTGTCGTTGCTGTTCCTATGGCGTAGAATATTCTGCCACTCAACGTTAGATATATGGATAGCGTGTGCAGCTTCAGGAAGCATTTGATGACAACCCTTTTTTTGGAGGTCTTATCAAAATTAATGTTTATATATGAACACTATACACATGCACTACACCTGAACTTAGTGTGTTACTATCATATATCGGACGATCTACAAAGGTTTCTTTATTTTGTTAGTTTACTAATCAAATATGTTTTTCGTAACATATTCAAATGCTGTGAAGTACCAAATCGAATAATCGTAACTGCCACATTTCTATCCTTACACTAAACTTATATGTATTTATTTTGTAATATTTTTAATCTGTCAATAACAGTGGGTTCAATTCCCACTTTTGAAGAGATTGCTCTCTGAACGGCGCTATCTAAATTGCCCTTTTATTATTATTATTATCTTCTTGAATACAGTATTGTGTTAATCAAGCTTCGGATTAAGATCATACGCGAGAATTTCGTGAGATTTGTGGCTTATTTAACTGCTCAGCGCGTTGTTTTACAGGTAATTCTAATAGGTTGTGTTAACAGATTGAGTTTGCTCATGAGAAAATGTTCAAGTACTAAAGTAAATACGTGAATAAATAGAACTTGAATTTGGTTTTGAAGAGTCTGCAAGTTTTATAGTATTAATTTCACATGGATTATATATTCACACTTATTGTCAAAAATAATAAACGTGTACATTTTCAACCCTAAAAACATAAAGAATGATTAAAAAGGTTCAAAGTATCGATATTTTTTTTTCTTTTTTATACTTATTATGTTTCTCACCAGTTTTGTTTGTTTTTTTTGTGAATACTATATTGTTACAGAATAAGGAATGAGTAAATAATGCAGCTTGAAAGAAAATGTCGAGCTTTGATTTTTTTATATTTAAGCTTTTTTTTATTAAGTCAAGGACGAATCATTAGAACAAGTCGAGGTTATTTGGATTGTATCTTGGAAGACGGTTCATCCCGAATGGCTGTGCAAAATGCGATATCAAAACAATACAACAGCGGCTGGGAAAAAAGGGTATGGCGGGTTATAAAATGTGTTAACTGTTCATAATGAAATCTTGATCCTAATATTAGGATATGCAAGTGAAACTTGAACGTTGCCAAAAAATATGCATGTTAGATAAATACAATAAAAATGAGAGCGATGGGTGAATAATGAGTGACATAATAAGGATAAATATATCAGGAAAAAATGCTGATTGAAAGATGCAGTGATTACGATGAAGACATGAATATTTCGATCGTTCTGCCACGTAGGAGGAATGAACGACAAAAGGTTTACATAAAGTATCTATACGAGCAATATAGGAGATAGAAGTTTGGTAAGACCTAGACGTGGCACGACCAAATAAGTCTAATTATAAAAGTGGGAAGATTCCAAAGCGTATGGGCGTAACACAAGTGAAACATACGTGTATGTGCCAGGATAGAATGAAGTAGATACCTGTTATATCTGCCAACCCCAATATGAATATGGTCTGATAGTGATCATGATGATGATGAACATTGACACCAATATTCAAAAAATCCATCGAACAGACCTTAACCCTTTCTTCCCTGTGATGTGTACCTAGTACACATTGCTTCTAAAAACTTTAATATCACTATAAATATAATAAACACTGGGTTCAGATTTTAGGTATTTCTCCGTAATACATTCATGTTACGCATTGAATCAAAAAAAATAATATTAATAATAATTAGCACTTATCGGCCACATCAGAGATATTTTGTGAAAATTGGGAATAAATTCACCAATACAATCAAACGTGTGCCAGTGTGTGACGTAGGTATATTCATTCTCAAAAACTGCGGTGGGGGAGGAAGCGACGCTATTCATGTCTCACTCTACTTCGGTATTATGGGAACGCAAGAAATAGAATCTCAGTTCGCTCGCTTCAGTGACTTTCGGGCATCCATTTGAGGTGGTCGTTTCGCCCGTTTTGTGAACGTCGGCCGATGTTTTTTTCATGTTTTCAGCAATTTAATTTCAATTAGTATCACTTTCGACTTCAAATTTAATTTATTTAAGCGATTGTCTATGAATATTCTTATTTTTTCGATTTTAAATCGCTCATTTTTACATGTGTATTGAATACACAGCACCGGAACGCGTGGATTTTTTTAGCACAGGAAGGGAAAGGTTAACTGAAGCTTCTTCAAATCACTCGTCAATAATGATAGAAGGGATTTTTTTCAATTTAGCGTGATTGTCTATGCGCTGCTTTATGTAATTGTCGTGTTACTGCTGCTCTCGAGTTTCACTTGCTCGTTATGATTGACCCGATCATCTATTCATTTTAGGTTCTGCAACTCTTTTATCAGTCAATTCATAATTTTGATCCATAAAAAAGTCAGTTATAATTTTTTTATAGAAAACTATGAGTTGAATGTATTTCTTGAATGAAACTCTAAATCGTTAATAAGGTAAAATTTCAATGTTACCAAACTCAGAGCTGAATATATATCTTATCGAAAGAAAACTTTAAATAAACTATTAACAACCAAATACATTCATTCACATAACAACAGTACAAAGTGAGGGAAGTTAATTTCATAAATGTTTTATTATGAAATTAACTTCCCTCACTTTGTACTGTTGTTATGTCATAAATGTTTGTATTTATTCTCACCCATTATAAACTGAATTATCGTTGTAATTTTTATATCTAACTGTTTAACATTCATCTGTTCTTAATAAAGTCATTATTTATTATTGTTAATCTATGTCTTATAATCATATTAAGAAGTGACAGTTGTCAAATAATATTGGAATAACAATAATAATTATTATATATTATTTATAGTTAAGGTCTTAACATTGTGGAGGTTCAAAGACACAAAAATTTGTTTTATCAAACACTGTTTATTCCATTTTTTGTAACGGTATAACCCCACCGGTTTCACGGTTTTCACCTCATCCGGGGAGCATAAACAAGGCATGATGAGGGGAAAGCCTTGAAACCGGTAGGGTTAAACCATTACAAAAAGTGGAATAACCAGTGTTTGACAAAATAAATTACAAAAATAATTATTATGACATAAATTAAACAATTACTGTTAAACTGTATCTACGACAACACTTTTAAAACCATTACTATGACTACTATTAATCCATAACTATGATAACGCCTATTTAATTGTTATTTTGACAACAACTAATGTTTCACACGGACGTAAGTACAGCCGATTTTACATCGTTTGATGATCGTACTAAAATGTGCAAAACTAGTAAATTGTGTTCAATTTTCACCATTGTTTCGGAATAAAAATCTTTGAAAATTACGACTTGAAAATAATTCCAAGCATCTAAAGCCTAAAAAAATTGTCAACATTTATAAACCAAAAACCAGAAAGTAATAATATTTGAAAGTGAACATCCCTCGAAGCATCCCTTCAAGATGAAACTTTCATCGTCCAATCTCGTAAAATAAAATGATTACTTTCTGGTCCTGAGAGATAAAAAATAAGTATAAAAAGTTATGACTAATTTTGTAAGATATAGGTGAACGATTCAATTTGGCCAAAACGTTTTGTATTTTTACTGCCCATCCATCAGTACATTCTGGATAGACAATCGACGATAAGTCTCAATGAGGATTTTCTATTGAAGTAATAGTTTACGAAATATAAAAAAATGGCGGTCAAAATTCTAAAGAGACTTGGTTTACGTTGAATAACAACTTGCTTTTGGAAGTCGATTCTTCTTGACCTTTGTGAGCTGTATCATAAATATATGATTGAATCAATTGAGCAGTCCTTTTTTTTGCTCGTTAAATAAGACAATTTATAAATACATTTTTATTTTCATTAAATTCAATATACTTATTCTAAGTGATGATTAACGATTTTTGTAAAATAAAATAAATGCTTTGTTTAAAAAATTCCTTTAGTTTGTTGTTCTAACATACTGTCACTTGTCGTTTTTAATATTTTTCTTTTTAATTATATTTATGTTTTTTAAATATAAGGTAGAGTTTTTTTTAAATTTGGATATTAAAAAATGTAAGAATAGCTGAGACTGCTATAAAAACAGTTTATTTTTGGTTGTAAACTTAATTCTAAGCATCGAGACCACCGTGGTCATCAACCATCTTTCTCCAGTACTTGTCTTTTGTAGCACCTACTTGAATGAGCACCCTAATGTTCTTTTCGCCTTTTTTAAATTCATTGAATAGGTGCTTGGTCATAGCCTAGTTTACTGGGGATACGACAAATGAAAGGCGACAAATCCAGATCCATTAAAATAATGTATGTCTAAATTAAATTACCTGTTGTTTTTTCGCAAATTATGTATATTTCTTGTCATGTGTAATAATAAATAAATAAAATTAAAAAAATATTCCCCAGAATTCACCTCTCAAAGTTGATATATACTCGTATATACATATATTGCACTTTATATCGCAAAAATCTCGTGTCTCAACCCCGAGCTCTTGAATAATAGATCAATTGGCTCTTTTGACTGTCTAGGGAATGCACAAGAGCCACCTCCAATATCACATCCCAAAGACATACATTATTTTTTCTATTGGATGTCTTGTATGTCCAGGTATCCGCACCATATGAAAATGGAAGTCTTGTATGTCCAGGTATCCGCACCATAAAAAAACTAGAGATATGGACCAATAGTGTCCTGATTATTTGTATGATTCCTCAGTTTTTCCATAAAACCAAAGGTTGTTTTGAAAAAAAATCACATATCGCGACTTTTCTAGGAAAATTTTGGAAAACAAGTCAAACATTTAGTGAGTGGTGTACTTTTATTTCACAAATTTCAAAACTATTTAACCAAAATCCATTATGAACTTATGTCAAATTTCTTTGTTGCTTTGCCAATATTTTTTGAGCAAAAAGAGAACGAATATTTTTAGAACTTTCAAATTACTAACCGGTAAACGTTGATAAAGCTTTAAAATTTAACCACTTGTGAAATCGAAATTGTTGAACCATTATTTAGATTGGAAAATACTAATACTAGATTTAATTCACACATTTGATTGAAAAAAAGACCATTCATATTTGCATTGTGGAAATTTTGCAGAAAAAGCTATTTTTAAAACGAAAATAAAATACAGTCATTTAAACAAAAAAACATATTTACATTTATGTACTGGGGAGGATTTTGAATTTTTGTGAGAGATATTTGTACATATATTGTACGTTATGAAAACTATGATTTTACTGAACTATAATGCGGTGTATTCTAAAGAAAACAACGGCTTTGTATTATAATTTTCATTTAAAAATATTACGTTTGCAAAAAAAAATGTAATAAAAATACAGAAAATATGCAGAATCAATATAAAAACGTTTGTTATGATTAAGTATGTTAGTTCATAATTTTATCGATAAAATCAGAGTTAAAAATTTAGGCAGTCAGTTATTTCTAAAACCAAAAGTCCAATAGTTTACCAATAATTTACCACAAGTCAATATTTGATACGTCTAGGAGGACAACATTACTTTGTGGTGGTATGCTGCAACTCGCTACTCGCTTCCGCTCGGTGCAGCGGACGGCCCCCCCCGGCAGTCGAGTTTAATATGCGACGGCGAATGCACGCGCATTCTTCGATCTACTTCCCGCGCTTCTCTGCCGTAAACTATTACGTTACGAATTAAACAGATAATTAACTTTAATCTATAGTATACGTTGTCTTATTGTAAATTGACTTTGTGACTGTTGTGTAAAAAACGTGCATCCTCTAATAAAACTTTAATGGTGATTTAATTGTGTTTTGTTATCTACCTATCGACGGACCCAACTGTGTACGGTAACAGGTACCTACATTGGTGACACCGACCAAGAATACGACAAATACGAAATGCAATCGGAAAACGTGGAAGTTTTTCGCGTCGGCGTACGTATTCCACCCTTTTGGCCCGAAGAACCGGCACTTTGGTTCGCTCAGGTCGAAGGTCAGTTTGTTCTGTCAAATATCACAAATGACGCTACAAAGTTTTACTACGTGACTGCGCAACTGGATCACCAATATGCAGCCGAGGTGAAAGATATTATCACTGCACCACCGGATTCCGACAAGTATGACAAGCTTAAAAGTCAACTCATCAAACGGCTGTCGGCTTCGCAGGAAAAAAAGGTAAAGCAGTTAATAATGCATGAGCAGCTCGGAGATCGCAAACCGTCTCAATTCTTGCGTCATTTGCAAGATTTGGCTGGCCCGTCTGTACCTAAAGACTTTCTTAAGACCATATGGTCTAGTAGATTACCGCAAAATATACAAACTGTAATCGCGTCACAGCCCGATTTAAATTTGGATAAGCTAGCAGACTTAGCCGATAAAATTAATGAGATCGCGCCAACGACTCCTCAAGTGTGTGTCGCAGAAGCAAGCTCATCTAATAATGTTATCAGCGACATGGCAAAACAAATAAGTGAGTTGACAAAACAGGTGCAAGCACTTTCCTCTCAAGTTAAAAATACCTCTCGTTATAGATCACACTCGCGCCATCGCCAACGTAGCCGTTCACATTCTAGGCAAACACGACCAAACTCTTCACATTGTTGGTATCATACCAAGTTTGGTACACAAGCAAAGAGATGCACAAAGCCTTGTTCGTACGAGTCGGAAAACTCTCAGGGCAGCCGGAAGTAGCGGCCAGCGACTGCCCATCACAAACAGGCCGCCTTTTCATCACCGATCGTGCATCAAAAATGGCATTTCTCGTTGACACTGGGTCAGATTTATGTGTTTTTCCTCGCACTGCTATGAAGGCGTCCTGCACGAAAACGGATTTTCAGTTGATCGCAGCTAACAACTCTATCATCCAGACATATGGCCCCGTACGACTAAGCCTAGATCTAGGCCTTAGGCGAAATTTCACTTGGAGCTTCACTATAGCTGATGTTGCTAAGCCCATAATCGGCGTAGACTTTTTAAGTTTTTACAACTTGCTTGTAGATACGCGACATCAGCGCCTTATTGATGGAACTACGACGCTATTTGTTACTGCACTTCAACAGAAGAAGAACGAGGATGTGGCTTCCATCAAGGCTATTGCAGGCGAGACTGAATTCCACGAGATCCTGAGAGAATTTCCAGAGATCACCAAACCTGCAGGTACGTCAGCTCCTTCTAAGCATAATACCATGCATTTTATTAGGACTACGCCTGGTCCACCTGTTAAATGCAGACCACGTCGCTTGGATCCTGAACGCTTACGACTAGCGAAAAAAGAGTTCGAGGACTTAGTAGCCAGTGGCATAGCTAGACCTTCTGAGAGTTCTTGGTCATCAGCACTACACATGGTTAAGAAAAAAACTGACGGCTGGCGACCCTGCGGAGACTACAGAGCTCTCAACGCTCGCACCATCCCCGACAGATACCCTGTCCGTCACATCCAGGATTTTTCTCTCCAGATTCATGGATCCAAGGTATTCTCAACCGTAGACCTGGTCAAGGCCTATAATCAGATAAGGGTTAATCCTGATGATATTCCGAAAACCGCACTTACTACGCCTTTCGGCCTCTTTGAATACCCATTCATGAACTATGGTTTAAGAAACGCTAGTCAAACTTTCCAACGCTTCATCGACGAAGTGCTCAGAGGCTTGGATTTTTGCTATTCCTTCGTCGACGATATCCTCGTGTTTTCTCCATCAATAGAGCTCCATAAACACCATCTACGCCAGCTATTTAATCGCCTCAAGGAGTATGGTGTATTAATAAACACAAACAAATGCGTTTTTGGTGAATCAGAGGTAACATTCCTCGGATATCACGTCTCAACCGCTGGTACTAAGCCATTGGACAGCAAAGTTCAGGTTATTGAAGACTTTCCTACTCCAAAAACTGTCAAAGAACTCCGTCGATTCTTGGGAATGCTGAATTTTTATCGTCGCTTTATTCCCAATGCTGCGCAGATTCAAGCGCCACTCAATTCTTTGTTAGCTGGACAAAAAGTCAAGGGTTCACAGCCAGTTCACATGTCACCCGAACTATTAGCTTCCTTTGAGGAGAGTAAAAAGGCACTGGCATCCGCAACGCTACTGGCACACCCGCAAGTAACAGCAGAGCTGTCTATCACCACTGATGCATCAGATGTTGCGATGGGCGGTGTTCTTCAACAAAAAAAAAATAACAGTTGGGAACCACTTGGATTTTTCTCACGAAAGTTGAGTTCCGCTCAAAAAAAATACAGTCCGTATGACCGGGAGTTGCTAGCCGTTTACGAAACCATCAAACATTTTCGTTACATGGTAGAAGCAAGAAATTTTATAATTTTCACGGATCACAAGCCACTCACTTTCGCTTTCTCCACACCACGTGAGAAATCCTCTCCAAGGCAATTCAGATATCTGGACTACATATCGCAATTTTCGACTGACATTCGTTACATCCCTGGAAAAGATAATATGGTAGCAGACACACTATCCAGAATCGAGGAAATAGCCTTAGGAATAGATTACAAGGCACTTGCTCGTTCTCAAGATACAGACCTGGAACTTCAACAGTTTTTGACAAATGACTCATCGTCATTAAAATTGCAAAAAGTCGCAACTTCAATGTCGAAAATACCAGTTTATTGCGACGTTTCTACGAATTTTCCAAGACCATTTGTCACAACTAGTTACAGACGTCAAGTTTTCGACATGCTGCACAATTTAAGCCACCCAGGGCGTACAGCTACAGTGCGGCTGGTCACCGAGCGTTTCATTTGGCCAGGGATTCGCCGAATCTGTAGAGAGTGGGCAAAGGAATGCATGCACTGTCAACGGTGCAAAGTAACGCGTCACACATCCGCTCCACTTTCCACTTTTCCTAGTCCTTCCTCGAGGTTCGAACACATCCACCTCGACCTCATAGGGCCGCTAACCGTTTCGGCTGATTACAGGTACTGCCTCACCGTCATCGACAGATTTACACGATGGCCTGAAGCATACCCACTCACTGACATCACTGCCGAGACCTGCGCGAAGGCATTGGTTTCTGGGTGGATAGCTAGGTTTGGATGCCCAGCTAGAATCACTACGGATCGAGGGCGGCAATTTGAATCTCACCTCTTCAAATCTATCACGAAGTTAGTTGGCGCACACCACTATGCCACTACATCGTTCCATCCGTCTGCTAATGGCTTGATAGAGCGCCTCCATCGACAGCTGAAGGCAGCCATCATGTGCCATGCTGATTCACAGTGGACCGAGTCTCTTCCCTTAGTCCTACTTGGCATACGCAGCGCCTGGAAGGAGGATCTACAAGTTTCACCAGCAGAGCTAGTATACGGCGAACCTTTACGTTTACCAGGTCAATTTATTTCACCTACGGATGACCACCTAGCCGCCGATATACTAAACTTTTCCACAAGACTCAGCAGCTACATGGCCAAACTATCGCCTAAACCAACGTCATGGCACCGAAATGGACCATTTTATATTCCACGGGACCTTAATGAGACGTCACACGTGCTGGTGCGACAAGATCACGTTCGAAGATCGCTGGAACCACCCTATGTCGGACCATACAGAATTTTAAAACGCAGTCCAAAATTTTTCAAGCTTAATATTAAAGGCAAACCAATAAATGTTTCCATAGATCGTTTGAAAGCTGCATATACGGTAAAAGAGACTGATTTACAAGTTGAACCGACACCAATTCAAGTTCCATCATCCACCACAAATGAAAAACGTACACGTAGCGGAAGGAAAGTACATTTCCCAGAGTACTATCGATCGTAGTAACGATCTCAGCGAGGGAGTACTGTGGTGGTATGCTGCAACTCGCTACTCGCTTCCGCTCGGTGCAGCGGACGGCCCCCCCCGGCAGTCGAGTTTAATATGCGACGGCGAATGCACGCGCATTCTTCGATCTACTTCCCGCGCTTCTCTGCCGTAAACTATTACGTTACGAATTAAACAGATAATTAACTTTAATCTATAGTATACGTTGTCTTATTGTAAATTGACTTTGTGACTGTTGTGTAAAAAACGTGCATCCTCTAATAAAACTTTAATGGTGATTTAATTGTGTTTTGTTATCTACCTATCGACGGACCCAACTGTGTACGGTAACAGGTACCTACAACTTTAAATACTATATTTTGAATGTCGTTTTTAAGTAGAAAGTTTTCGAAATAACATAACCGTGTATTTATTTAACCATATCTTACATAGTCGGCGGTTGTGGTATAATGGGTTACATTATTGCTAAGTCAGCGGGCGCCCTAAGTTCTATTCTTGGCGGATTCACTTTCAGACTGGTTTTACTTTAAGGCAATTTTACATCTAAATTTTTGTTTTATATATCTTACATGCTGCTTATTATATCTAAAAGTGCTATTAAACAAGTAAAGCAACACAAAAATAGCGTGGTATAAAACTGCTTAGGAAAAGGCTGTATATCAAACGATCGTCATGGAAATTTAGGTTTCTATCAAGAAAGTGTGATTGGTGTAGTGCAACAGCATGCACACATCAAACCAATACAAGCTCAGGTGTCTTTCAGCCACAGCTTGGCTGACAATCGTTCTCGATCACGAAGGATAGCCTATCGATCGACCCTACATGACTAATAAGCATGTGTTGAAGATATTTTTTTTTCATACAAAAATAACAATTGATATTATTTCTATTGACTTAAAACATATTTGCTACACACCATCGTTACTTTGTTCCAACAAAATCACGGTATTAAATGCAATTCTTTGATCAACACTCTATTTTATCTACTTATCTACTTAGATGTGTTTTGTTTATTATCTACTTAGATGATATTGTTTCAGCCCATATTATCTACTTAGATGATATTGTTTCAGCCCATATTATCTACTTAGATGATATTGTTTCAGCCCATATTATCTACTTAGATGATATTGTTTCAGCCCATGTTTAATAGAATGAAATTGCATTAATTTAATTGCTTTACAAACCAAAAAAATGACAAGGGTTGGTATTTAAAGTTGAACATATTTTACAGTTATTAAAAGAAATAATTTTATTTCAAAGGATACTGAATTGTAAGTTCACTTTATTGTAGTCAATGAAACATTTTCCGGAGCGATTCAATTGTGTTTGGAAATTGAAAGAAAATGGGACCAAGGTAGATATAATTAGAAGTGAAAGTAATGGCTATAAAAAACTTATTTGTTTGAAAGGTTCCAATGAAAAGAAAAATATAGACGCTGTATTCGAAATCAGCTAATTTATCATCGTACTTTAAACATAAGGGGTGTTTACGACTTACAAAAATTATGAATGTAATAAAAAGATTTTTAATAAAAAATTTAAAAGAAAAATATATATATATACATATAATATACTTTGTAAAAATTATCTTTTTCAATGGTCATTCAATTTGTATTTTTTATGCTAAAATGTAGGTTAAGTTTTAAAATATCTAGACATGTTTCTTTGTATATGCATCAATTGTGTGTTTATTAAAGTAAGACAAAAACAGAAGTAGAAATATTAACACTAAGAAATGTTAAGTTTTTAAAGTAAACTTTATACTTAACATATGATAAATTGAACTCACAACGGGTTTTAATTTTTTTCACAATTGATAATTTTTTTAGTATCCAAAACTTGAGTCATTCTAATTGGTTATCTGTTTTCTTCTAAAATATTCATTTGAATATAATAAAATATTTAAATTTAATGAATAAACTGTGTTTAAAATGTTAATTCGTTAGTGGTTATTCCGTACTTTCTAAGTATAAATGTGTTTTAACTTAACTTTTACAATTTTTATATGAGCACAAAATTAAGGCGTAAATGGTTAGATTTTAGTTAACTTCACTTCTCGAAAGTTTCTGTGTGACCCTCGAATGAAAAAAGGAATAAAATGATTCGACATTTGTTATAAATATTAATATTCATTCCACATTTACGAGAGGAGTGTATTTTTAAGTAGTTTTTAAAATAGAACGCTTTAACTGTTTTAGAAAAAAAAATCGATGTATTAAATTAAAGTTGACAAAATTTATAGAATACGTAAATAATCAATATATTTTTTTCCGCAAAGATGTTTCTAAATAATTAAGATAATCTTGTTACACGAGTTATGTAGGAAACGAAGTCAAAAGCTTGAGATTCTGAATTAATGGTGCCATTTCTGGGAAAACGATTTGACTTAAAAAAAACAAAAAACATATGAACAGATTAGATCACTTCCTTGATAAAGGTTTGGTGTAAGTTTTAAAAAGTATGTTTTTTTCTGTATATCTTGAATTTATTTTTAAATACTTTTTTATTAACTTACTCTAGCATAAATACATTTTAAATTAATAAATTTGATTATTCAATACATTTGATGAATCAGTTATTTATAAATATTGTTCCATAAAACTAATGAAGGTAAAATTTCCTTTTCTCGTCGTTACAAAATTTGTTTGAATTGAAATGATGTACTTTTATTTAATTATATTTATTAATTTTTTTTTATATATTTATGAAATATGTAAATATAAACTGTGGTGACTTATTAATACGATACCAAGAATTTGTTTCCCTATATTTGATTGTATAAAAACTTATACACGCGGATACTCTTTCAAAATAAAACAACTTTTTCAACTGAGCAATAGTGTTATGACATGATAATAAAATAAACAATTTTTTCCAACTGAGCAATAGCGTTATGCCATGATAACAAAATAAAACCCAACTTTTTCAACTGAGCAATAGTGTTATGACATGATAATAAAATAAAACCCAACTTGTTTCAACTGAGTAATAGTGTTATGACATGATAATAAAAATAATAAAACAATGAATATTGAATGTACACAAAAGCTTCGTTTATAAGAGTTTGAAAAAATATAACCCACTGGGGAATATTTTAAACATGCATATTTTTTGAACAATTATAATTATATTGTGTTTGAAATGTTAAAAAATATTACGTTGAGATTCAATTAACGAAAATGATACGAGAGTAAAATTTAAAACGAAAAAGTAGGTTTTTTTAGAAGTAAATTGTAAGTCCTTAGGTGCTTTTATTATTATACGATCTTAAATGTTAAAAAGTATGTAAAAAGAGTTAGAAACTTGTGTATGCTGAAATGTCTGATATAAAATAATATAATTGATAGATTCAATGTAAGAAAAACATGTTATGGAACTGTATATGTTTGTGTTTATCTTAGAATTGATGATATGAAAATAAAAATGTTTTTCTTAAAAGGTGTTTTGTATATTTATTACCCTTATGACTTCTTGAATCATATATTCATTATTTACAACATAATTTATAAGGTTTGATAATAATGGCAATCGTTTTTAAGCAACTAAGAATAAACATTTGTATTTATTCGTATGTTAATCGTCATATTGAAGAGCGAGTGTGGACAAAATATTATCTTCAGTTTCAAACATCGAGTCTTTGGGCCTAGAATCACTTGTGTAGGCAGCAGCTCATGGTTCGTCATCACAGCCGTTTGCAATACAACCCCGCGCGTGAAGAGGCAACAACACGATCGCACATCTCATCACTTGTGAGTATTGTAGCAGACAAGCTCTTTTTCCAGACTTTTTCTGAGACCTTTTTTTTTTATTTTCAGGTTCCATCGTGAATCGAACCCGAAACCTTCGGGTAGAAGTCGTTTTAAATACTTGAACATATTAAAAAGGACGTGTAAAAGGTTTGGTAACTTTTGGTTTGGTAACAGAAGTAACAAAAGTCTTTAAAATTACTCGGGGTTTTACTAAATCCGTTCTTTTGAATGTGTTTCATGGTATTGTAAAAATATTTTATTTTATTGTAATCAATTTTGTTACTTTGTTCCGTGATGCCAGACAGGGATATTTTCTCAAGAGTGATCGCCAGCACTAGGGGAACTGAAAACGGCACGAGAACAAGAAGAGAAGACGTACGTTTTGAATAGATTTTGACATTGCTTTTGTAATGTGAAACATGCCTGTCACTTCTATTGTGTAGATTTTAAGGAGTAAAAAAACATTCTTACGTAAACATAGATCGGCCATTATTCCACCTTAATAAATTTAGTGACAACTATGAAATTAAAAAGAGCTTCGAGGAATCTTACTACGAATTTGAGGTGATACCTGACTGGCTTGTTGCTATGTAACAAGGAATTGCAACATAGCAACAAGCCAGCCGGATGGCACTGTATACTACGAAAGTGATATACAACTCAAATTTTCAACATTAACTCAATTATAATTTGTCAAAATCCCATAAGTAATTTGTAGAGTAGGGTCAATTTCAAGTATTCTACAGAAAGTATCATATAACGTATCTTCTACATCACCTTCTACTTCAATTGTTTATCCAACGTCTGCTATCTTTTCAGTTCTTTTAAGGGTAATTTTAAAATATTCTACAAAAAATATTACGTCTTCTACGTTGCAGTCTACTTCGATTGTTTGTTTTTCCTCATTTCTCTGTAGGATTAATTTGAAGTATTCTACAGAAATTGTTATAAATTCTACATCACCGTTTACTTTCATTGTTTATTCCAACGTTTGATGTCTGTTCAGTTTTATGCAGGGATAAAAGTATTTTTCCTTCTACGTCGCCGTCTATTTCTATTGTTTATTCCAAAGTCTGATATCTCTATAGTTTTTCACTGAAAACTGGGTATATATCAATACGGGAAACTGAGAAAGGCGACAAACGTCCACAATTTTGGTGACGCTTAGCGGCGCGAACTAACATATTACTATATTATGACCACGGCTAGAAGAACTTAGTAATATTTTTTCTAAAAAGAAAATGTATTTAAATATCAGTTAAACTATTATTTAGATAGTAAATACATTTAGTCAATTCCCACAAAAACATTGCAACTAATTTTGATCTTATCAAGGGCCTTACCAAGTCAAATTATTTTAATTCCGAATTTCTGCTTTTGAATACATTATATTAAAAATGTTATACAATTGTTACAAATATAATTATATCCTGAAACAAAGAACTGACAGTAAATATTTGAACAATAAATATTCAAGGACCTTAATTTTCTGTGTTAAAAGGGGACCCCTTTGATGTGTGCCGTGAAAATGTTTGAGAGATTCACTTGTGATTGCAAATATAAAAATGGATTTTATGCATTGAAAATAAATAACAGCATATTAACATATTTTGTTGTAAATACAAACACATTTTTTATGTGCTCAAATTTTACCTCGGTTGTAACTTCTTTCGAAGTTCAGAGCGTGAAACGTTTAAATGCAAAAATAAAATAACAATATTACGTACATAACACACAAACTAATGAAATAAAATAACAATGTTACGTATATAACACACAAACTAATTAAATATTACAAATATTAATTTATGATCATAAATTTTACTTCTTGAACATATTTTAAGTATTTTCTTTCCACCAGGGAGATATTGTTGTGCACATTCATAGAAAAGAGAATAAGTTTTCCGTTTAAATATTTTATACCATTTGGTCCCACTTAAACTTGTGCCCGATAATTGATTTTACGTTTCGCACTCCGGCATGTTTTATGGATGTCTGATTAAAGAATCACAAGAGCACACTTAATACTTTCAGGCCCGTTCTTTTATTTTTGGTAGCATTTTTATTTCGATTTAACAATTAGAAAGTATTTCAAGTTATTCCAAAACGACAATACTAGAATCAAAGGTAAAAAATCGAATATAATAGGAAAATGAAGCAAATATCAATAAAACTTTTTAAGGTTTTGGCCTGTCTGGAGTGATGAAGTGTGAGGGGGTTTGATTTGCCTGATGTACACATATGTAATTGAGTGCCCCTGTTCGTCAGGTTAGTGAGAATGTGCAGCTACGTTTTATATGATCAAAAATTGGAAAGAAGTATCGATTTATTTTTTCATGGTTTATATCCTCAGTGAGATACAGGCAAAATCCGAGTTTACTGGAGACACGAACAAATGAAGGGCAACAAATCCAGATCTATTAAAATTGTGTGTTCAAGTTAAATTACTTGTTATTTTTTCGCAAATTATGTATATTTCTTGTCATGTGTAAAATAAATTAAAAATAAATGTATTTATTTAATTTAATATATTTTTCATACTCAGAGAAGACTGCGATGAATAAAATTGAATATAGGAGTCACGGGTAAGCCTTTATCCTATAGTAGAGATAATGGCTGAAAGGGATGATAATTATTCCTATCCTTATTGTCATTCGTTTTATTCTTCACTAGTCGTGATACTTTTAATTAGTCGTGATCATTGCTCTTGATCTTGTAAGCAAATTTTCACACTGCAATAGTGATTACTCCTCAATGTCTCGAAGGCAGTAGCTTTCTATAACACTCTTGCAATTAACTGTTAGTTGCATTTTTTATCACATTTGTCCATCGTGTTTTTGATCTGTCTCGTGACCATTATACTTCCTCTGACTCACAAGTATCTCAATTAATACTCAATTAATAAGTATCTAAATTAATCTCAATTAATACACTCCCTTATACTATACTTCCTCTAACTCACCAGTATCTCAATTAATTTATCCCGTCTGACTATACGGCCGAAGTTTCTGAGGATTCGTAGTTGTACTTTTTTACAATCAGTGCCTCCAGAATTTATAAATTTGTCTTACATGAGATCCAAGGTACATGTAACACATCTCACCAGCACCACATCTCCAAGTTGTATTTTTTTCTTACATTTATTTTCTTGATGATGACACAAAAGTAAAATAAAATATAAACACGTGTGTATTGTATTTACTTTTTCCTTAAAATACAGTTTTTTTTCGATACATGCAAGATTAAAAGCTTCCTTTTTTAAACATCCCAGGGACTGAGGGTGTTAAGAAAACGATCAAACCCAGTTTGACTTCCAAATAACCTAAGGCCAGTTTGATTAGGCGTCTAAAGACACTTGCCTTACTAGATGCTATAAAAAACTCATTTTCTCTTACTTTTACTAAGGGCCACATAGAAAGCACATGAGGTCTGGTTGAAAATCGAAACGGCTTATTTATTAACATTTTTTCCTGTTTAGATACTTAACCTTTCTATATCTGCTTTGTTTAACATGGTTTTTAAATAAAGTGAATATCTCATGTACTTTTTCAATCAATTAATGGTGATATAAAAATGAAATACGTCTCTTACGCAAAAAAACGTATCAGTTGGAAAAATACTCTGTGAATGTTATTATTAAAAAATAATCCAGTCAATATTTTCACCCGCATTGAAATGATTAAGGAAATATCTCGCTAAATATCTTTGTGTGAGCTCGTATAAA
The DNA here is from genome assembly GCA_949825065.1 of Odontocerum albicorne. NCBI lineage: Eukaryota > Metazoa > Arthropoda > Insecta > Trichoptera > Odontoceridae > Odontocerum > Odontocerum albicorne. The sequence goes on from OX463841.1 coordinate 43,116,808, forward strand.
AGAAAAAAACGTTATTTTACCGCAAAATACATAAATAACCAGTTGGATATTTTTCATACCGGATTGATATGCACTTTTTCGACGTTTGTTTTGAGATGTACCTATGTGCGATACTCGGGATGAGTTTAATACGTATATGACACATTATGTTTTGCTGTCAAGGAACCTTTAATTGTTTGTTTGAATTAATCTTAGGTGGTATTTGTGGATTTGTTTTTTTTCTGTTTTTTTCTTCTTCTTATTCTACATGTGCAAGGGTGGGGGTTGAAAAACATCTGGTGTCCCCGTGGCTGGATTCGTCCTATATTGGTGGGGTGTATCTCTGCCGAGGGGATGTTATTAGATAAGCCCAGACCTTTTGATAGCTTCTGTCTTTAATGTATGATATTCTCTGCAATTGATGTATTTTTGAGGTGTTATTTAAATATATTATGTACGTACTATGTTCTTCTTCTTCTCCCTGGCTCCATCCCAACTCACTGTCTGCGAAGACTATTGGGGTCAGCTCTCCTCGTCCTCAGGTTGTATGCTCTTCTGTCCCGGACTACGTCCCCCAGGCCGTGCCTGTGCATCAGGTTAACTTTTTGCACCACCCATGAATTATTTGGTCTCTCTCTGGTTGTTATTCGAGGAATATCCATGGAGATTGCCTGGTTCACAATGTGATCGGGTGCTCTGCGTCCAACGTACCCATACCATCTCAATCACCTCTCCTCCATCTTGCTGTTGATGTCTGTAACACCTAGGCTTCTACGAATGCGTGAGCTTTTTATTTTGTCTCTTAGGGACACACCAGCTGACCATCTTAGCATGCGCATTTCAGCAGTTTCTAGTTGCCTAGAGTAAGAGTAATAAATTATTATATACATACTATGTTGCTGTCAATAAATGCTATATTTATTTATTTATTCTCGATATTTCAAATAAAGCAAACAAATGGGTTTTGTTGATCGGTGTTGCATAACATATATTATTATATAGTAAGAAGTATTTGTAGTTAAATTTTATTCAATGATATTCTTACACATAACATACACGATTGATCTAAGCTTTTTTGGTATTTCTAATAAACCGAATAAATATGTTTTGTTGGTCGGTGTTACACAATTACGTCGATACAGTAATAAGTATTCAAAGATGAATTAAATACAATGTAAGTTTATATGCAAAACGATATTGATTATCATCATCACTATCATCATGTATTGTATTGCGTTATATTACACATTTGTTGTACACATTACAACCTGCCCGGATTATTGCCATGTTTAAATCTCTTTCAACTTGAAAGGTGTCAATGAGACTGAAACCGTTGTTAAAATAAATTAGGATTCAACTGGAACTAATCCCTTTACCCCCGGGCTGGAAGAGAGGCGTCTTACCAAGAAAGATTTTATCTTACGGAGGTCGGATAGTCAAATGTAACGGATGGCTTCTGCATTAAAACGGTTAAATTTAGATTTTTTTTTTATATAATTCAAACAATATTCATGTATTTGTGCGAGATTTTACGAAGACTTGATAATATTTTTTTAAGTTGTAAATTTGTTCAGATTTATTTTGTTTCAAGAAAGAAAAAGAAACATTTTAGAATATTTGAACACAAAAAAGAGAAATGTCTTTGAAGTGTAAATGTAATATAATTAAAAAATTTAAATATTCTCTTAATCAAATCTTTTAAACATTTTTTTGATAAATTTTTTATAGCGGCTTTTCGTAGTCCAAAGACCTTAATGCGCTTACAAACTTAATTATCAAGCAAAAAAAATAAAATTAAAATATTTTTTTAGACCACTCGGACGATCAGAACTAAGAAGTTCAGGTGTGTCTTATGTGAATATGAAACCAATATGTGACCTCCACAGTCTAGTTTGTAATACACTTGTTTTTAACTCGAGGGTTTCGAGTTTGATCCAGTTCGTCTGGTAACAATACTATTTCACTTGCGGTTGTATTGCCTACTCCAGTGATTCTTAACTCGAAGACACAATTTATGGGGCCAAAAACAAAGTTGTTTTCCTGACCACGCCCTTAGATATGTTTGAATTAATAATACAAATGAAGGGTATCATAGGAATAATTGAATGCAATCAAAAATGTAGAAAGTTTTTTCAATATACTAGGGATGTTTGAAATGTTTAGTAATAAAAAAATAAAATACATCCTTCATAAAGTGACATCACTGCAAAAAGAAATATTCTACTTAATTTTTACCAAACTTTTCAAACTAGCCTTGTATGCTGCTCTGCCGACGCAAAAAGTCTTTTGACGACAGTTGTATGGTAGAATCTGACTTTCCTCTTTTATTATCTTGGAAACAGCACATTAACAAAGTTCAAATTGGTATTTTTACTTTTTTGTCATAGAAGCTTGATATTATATTTAACATTTCAAAATTAACCTTCTTCTATATGCTTTATTTGAATTAGATTTATCCATTTTTAACTGTAACATTGCCTGACCATGCATTGGGCGTGACTGTTGCCCATATATACTCTAACTTGTTCAGAACGGAAACTTAAGGATCTGAGTGGTGTCTTAGCTGTTGATGTTCCGTGGCTTTTCTTCAATATTGGTAACACGATACGTGACGACCTCTGTACCTAAGTTGATAAGATGGTTAATTTTCTTCCGAGAGTTTTGTGTTTGATTCCTAATGGAACCAAAAAAATATTTAAAAAGGGTCTTAGTTTGGTAAAAGAGTAAGTAGGTGTGCGAGTGTTTTTGCCAACATGTGCAATGACGAAGTTCCATACCTACTCCGTCGGGTTTGAATCTTAATAATGCTCAATTATGAGGCCAAAGAAAATATTATCTCTTCAATATGTCTGAATTATCCATTCGGATATTTTGAGGGGTGCCATTCGAAAGAAGATAATGACACGCTTGACTTTATTCTTAAAATTTATTTTGCTCTAGCTCTATGAAGCTTTGAGAGGAGTGAGCGCTTTGCCTAACTTATCACACGTTAAGAGGGGGGTGGGGGTTAGGACACTGGTGTACTTACAAAGAAACGTGACGCAATCTTGCGCTTAAAGAGGTAATCAAACTAAGCTGCTAACGTTCCGTTGAACAATAACGTGTGAATGAGTCCGAAAATAAATCGGCACTTATGTAAGTACTAGCAATATATCTACATATATTTATAATATATGATAAATATCCTATACAGGTATCTTGCAAGTAAGCAGAAAGAACATATCTCTAGACTTTTCCGTCCAAAACATACAACTGTCGCTTCATCCACATTTTTATGTGCATATTTTTCTAACTTTATCTTTTTTCAAATCAGCTCCACTTGATTTAGCCCCGTTTTTTTATGTTTCTATACACAAATTTATATTTTATATAACTGTCACATTCTTTTCAAGTTTTCAATAATTTAAAGTTGATTTAAATTTTTTAAATGGAGAGAACATTGAAGATGCCGGATTTTCCTATTTTACAATTCGTAATAAGTCTGACAGGATTTTCATATTTTACAATTCGTAATAAGTCTGACTAAGGTATATAATGGAGTCTCTGTAATGTGACGTCGGAAATACATCGCTGTGTAGTCCTTCGTCTTACCTGACATATCGTTTTAAACCTACCCCTACCCTACATGGGGAGAGGTTGTTTTTGCTAAAAGCTTTGACTTCGCGAGAGGATTAATGCCAAATATTGGCATTTTGAAATTTTCAACATTAATATGTTTTCGTATTTTGAAGTAAGTTGCTTGATAAAAGTATTGAAAGTTACTAACTAACTTGATAGTAAATTTTTTTTTTTTATCAATGGTTTTTTTTAGATATCTCGTTCTCAAAATTATTCTAGACTGGAATACCAGTACACAAAATGTCTTTTCAAGTACTTTGAAGACGAAGTTTCTTAATTATGATGGTGTCACAAGATTTCTGAAAAATTGCGATTAAATTATAATATCGTTCAACAATTTTCTCAACGTAATATTTCATCGAAAAAGTCAGAAGTCCGGCATAATCTTTAACTCTGGACCGGGCCGTGGTATCATTAATCTTCTGGATTGTTTAATATTGCAAGGGCTGAAAACGTTTCCTAAGAAAATGAATATATAACAGTTTTAATAAACTGAAAAACCAAAATATTTGCTTTAGTAATACTTGTTAATTCGTCATAGACTCGTCTATATCACACGAAAATTATAAGGTACAAACAAAACTTTAAAAATCTTAATTGAGTGCAAGTACAGGCCATTTAATAATTTTTTGACAGTTCATTATATTTTCTGAAAATATTTATGTATAAAACAAAACTCATGTACAGATCTGACTTTGAACGCTATTAAATGCAAGTGTTACGAGTATGTAAGTTTCAGTAAGAATTGAAAATAAAAGATAATAATTTTATTTTCACTACAAAATATAATAAATAAATTATTAAACAATTTTAATTTTACATAAATAGTTGATAATAAAAAAAATATTATAATATGGGATAAAATGTTAGACGTTTATTTTTATGATAAAATAAATTTTCTAAATATTTAAAAAAATACCAGTTTTCTGTGAGAAATTTCACTTGCGTTGTTTCTCACATAAATAATAAAATAAGACTAAACTTTTTTAAGTTTGAAATAAATCTTTCGTTAATAAAAGGGTGAAAGTAATTTAACATCCTTTCAATATTGAAAGGAAGGTATTAAACATTTTTATTCAATGTTTTCCAACTTTTTAAGGGTTGATCTATTTGTATGAAAATTGTTTCATGGTAAAATAATTACGCTTGCCACACACCAACAATGCAGATAAAGTGACGAGAAAAGTCAGTCGAGGGGGGAGAAAAGCCACTCAGTCGAGCGGAGAGTATCGCTGTATATACTATGCTCTTATGTATAATATATTTTCAAACTTTTAACCCTTTAATTAATTAATTCCGTTGGATTACTAAAAGCCTGGATGTTACAATGTATGACTCTTACTCCGGTAGCTCAGTATAGGTAAAACAAGGCTCAATAAGATCTCAAGATGTCGTGGGAAGAGGTAGGCATTCGTCAGTGCTTGGGTAGGTATAAATACATAATGAAACACATATTTGCTGTTAATTGGTTATATATTTAATCCTGACGAGCTGATACTCCGTCAGGAAAATCAAATGGGCAGATTATTCTCTGCTACTCCGCTAGCCCTTCAGATGGACAGGCAGTCGAAGCAATTTATTATCAGGGGTAATCTCACAACAGTCCGTTGCGGAAATGTGTCAATTCTCAAAGATTAGACATCGCCAATCTCTAGAATACTCAAATATCACCATAAAATGACAAGCAAAAGAGGATAAATAAGGTTGATCTTACTCCAATACAAGACACAATGTATTATCCCAGATCCGCTCCAAGTGTATGACCAGGTCGACTCGTATATGGCCCTCTGACCTTATACTGTTACTACAGGCGCGTTGATGTGAAGAAATTCCCTCAGTGGTTGGTGACCGTTAATTCGTGACTCGGTCTGGTCTTGAAAACTCCAGAATCTGGCGCGCACTCGATATTGCTGGTACAATCAGTTAACTTTGACCCGCGAATGAGTTGAACGCCTAACTCGAGATCGTCGTTTGGACAACAGTCCAGAATCTGCTCAATCAAAAGACTGAGGTGAAACAAGATCCCCGTTTGTAGATTATCCAGAATTTACCGGACAAATTGTATCAAAATAAGAATGAACAATCAAATGTGAGAAAAGCTTGTTCAAGTTCGCGAACAGCGTTAAGACGAAAATGATGTTGACTTGACAACTTCGTGGCGAGAATGGAAGTGGGAAGATCGCGGTCCCTTAATTTAAGGGATCTCAGCCAAGCTCCGCCATTTTGGAACTCTATAGAAAGTCCCTCGCGACCGTTAAAAAAATCATAAATCTTTTCGTCCGGCCGAACGTTATTTTGCCAATGAATAGTCTATTTAAACTTTCACAGCGTAATTAAGTCGAGAATCCTTTTTGTATAACATCCGGTAACCTTAGGCGAAACTTATTGTTTAAGAGACAATACTGTACCCTTCTTTTTTGAATGTATCTCGAGTGAAGTGTTATTCCCAGCCGTTGTTTTCAATATTTAACTATGACTGCAATAAACTAAGCGCGACGTATTTCTTTAGAAAAGGAGAAGAGAAATTTTTTGACCCTTTATCCTCGCCTAACAATCGCGGTCATAAAAGCGCATTCAGCCTCTGAAATATATCTTGCGCAAAGTTTTATTTTTTTCTTAGTAAAAATAGTTATCTGTGACTGCAATAAATCAGATCGTAAGACGGAAACACCAATTACAGATCTTTACAAAGACAAACGTTCTGCATTCTTTTGAAAAAAGGGAAGAGAAATCTGACACTGAGCCATGTTACAATAGAAGCTCTTCTCCTTTGTTTTTGATTCTCCCGGTTCACTATTTTTAATGGTTATTTTTAACTGCAATAAACTAATTGGTCAACCGTACCCAAGTCCTGACACTCCATTTTATGTTACTGAAGAAAAAAAAAAATTTAAAAAAAAATAATAATAATTCAAGTACTGATTACGGCCCTGTGTCAATTGGTCATACACCTGCCCGCCGAAACAAGGATTAGATACTAAGCTAAAGGGCATGACGTTACTGGGTCATGCCGGATACGCTCGTGGACGATTTAATAAGCCCCTGCATTTGCGAAAAGAGTAGGAAACCACGAAAAACTAACTCTCAGGGCTTCCCTATCTAAGAACACCTGGAAACAGTTAAACATTTTATAGAGCAAGGCACAATACAGGAGAACATCAATTATCGCCTTCCCCTCAACATGGTTACACATAATAAGTCTTATTATTATTTTTACAAAAAAAAGAAACATACAACATTTAGGATAACAAAGACAACACAGTCACAAGAGTAATGTTCAAGAACAGATACTATCGCCTTCTCTACAGCATGGTTACACATAATAATTCTTATTAATTTACAATAGAAAAATGTACAAACATTTAAGATTACAAAGGCAACACACTCACAAGAGTAATGCCCAAAAACAGATCAAGTTACTTAATAGTAATGATGTTAGTTCACAACGGCTTCCCCAGAACCGGATCCGATAGTCTGCACTTTTTAGGGGCACTGATTTAGTTTCTTAACCTAATCACTTAAATTAAGGAAGCAAGGTGAGTTTCCTCCAGCTTGTCTGGTGATCTTTGATATTGCAAGATGCAAGTCTGGCGATATCAATAATGAGACTATATAAGACACATTTAACATACAATTTTTCATTACACGGCCCTGAGACACCACTCATAAGGTGCGACATCTGACTATAGGCCTCCTCCAGGTCTAAAAACCGACAAGAAACAGTTACACTTGGTTATACAATACAGCAAACATGTGTTTATAATATCATCACCTCGGGGATCGTCATCCCTTTAGTGCCAATTCTCGTGCTAGCCAGAGTCGTCAGTGCGACGCCCACACACATCACGGACGGTGCCAAAACTCGCATGATCCATAAAATACCATGGTTATCCGGGCACCGATGGTGCCATGAGCGTCCACCTAGACCGGGAGCACATGCCAATTTGGGTTCATGACGCCCATGGTTGGAGTCACACTCAACAACCCCCACTGGATGTATATAGGCCATCCGTAAGCCTCCACTGGATGTATAAAGGCCATCCGTAAGCCTTTCGCTGATTGGTTGGAGCCTACTCCACAACCGTTGTCACCAGTGCGACACCCGCGGACCCAAAGGGCGGACCCAAGTTGTACATGATGTCCACGCACAAAACTACGGTCGTCCTTGTACCAATGGTGTCTACGAGCGCCCACCTCTGTCGTCGGTGCGACGGCCGCAGAACCAACGGGCGGAGCCAAGATGTGCATGACGTAGTCATACCATACTATGCACCTCCGTGTACCGATGGCGTCACGGACGCCTGCCCACCTGGACCGGACTGACAATAAAACCTTTGTCACCAGTGTGACGCCTGCAGGCCCAAAGGGCGGAGTCCATACATACTACTATGGATGTCCCCGTACCAATGGTCCACAAGCGCCCACCTCTGTCGTTGGTGCGACGGCCGCAGAACCACGGACGCCTGCCCACCTAGACCGGACTGACAATAAAACCTTTGTCACCAGTGTGACGCCTGCAGACCCAAAGGGCGGAGTCCATACACACCACCATGAACGTCCCCGTACCAATGGTCCACGAGCGCCCACCTCTGTCGTCGGTGCGACGGCCGCAGAACCAACGGGCGGAGCCAAGATGCGCATGACGTAGTCATACCATACTATGCACCTCCGGGTACCGATGGCGTCACGGACGCCTGCCCACCTAGACCGGACTGACAATAAACAATAAAAACATGAAAAAAGAAAAAATAAAAAATCATTGGCCGAAGCCTCACAATTAAAGGATATTCCATCGAAAGCCCCCCCACCAAAGCACGCACCCAATCCTTTTCATTCATACTTCCCAGCAGCACTTCCCAAACCCCTGTAGCAACCCCACTCATTCCCTATCATGGAGCTGCCTTCCATTCAACCTATACGACCTAGTGCCAGGTGAGCGACTCTTGATAGAACAGGATAAGGAATTGGTAAGGATGTATCCAATGTGACATCATGAGGAAGTGAGCGTCGACGCTCTATCAAAAGACGCGCATACAAACGCTATGCTATCAGCAAAAATCACCACTCATTGTCCAGCGCATGGTCTATTGAGCGCCACCATATTTTTTTCTTGGAACATGGAAACCTAATTTGGTAAAACTGAATTACCACAAGTGCCACGGCAGCTCTCGCGTCAATTCACCGTAATGGAGCCTTTATTCCACCTTGGCGATGTCTTTGACGCGAAATTTACCTGCCACTTTCCCCTTCAGGTCAGACAGTTCATATATTGTGTCGGAAATTTACCTTGTGACCACACACTTGACAAATCGGGGCGCTAATTTGTTGCTGAAATATCGCCCAGCGTTTGATTGGCTAAAATACCCTCACCATACCACCTGTCCAACTAGGTGGTTTATAACCTAGGTGTAAACTACACCAAGCAGCGCTTAGCTTCCAGCCTGCCACTACCTATCTGTACCTTTAACCTAAAGGTTGTTCCCTTTGCCTTATACCATTAGTTATCGCAAGAAGTGCGAACAAAACGTTCTTCCGGCACGGCCCCTCTATTCGGGGAACGATCCATGAGGGGCAGGGTAGAGATTATGCCGATGAGAAGAAAGGTGAACTCATCTTGCTATTGTCACAGCATCATTGAGGCATGAACAAATCCTTCCCTAGGTGTTCGCATCACTCACATTGGTTCACTCTAAACCACTTGACGAACACGTAATTAATGATGAATTAAACCTCTCCTATACTAGTCTTCTGCGGATGGAAATTAACGTTGCTAACCTTTATCCGTGATATCATATGATTCTAGGAATCCACTAACTTTCAGCAGAGGGGACTTGCCTCGTCACCCTCAGCTGGACTTATATGATGCGGATCACGGCGGGGATATTTATTCCTCATATACCTTTGACTAATAGTTTTCGATGACGCCATCCCAAAGATGAAGTTTAAACAATTTGCCAACTTCATACTACGGCCAGCATCGTGAAAACATGCTCCACTCCCGATGAAGGAGGTTAAACGAACATATGCTTCAATACTGCATGGTATACTCGCTCGCTTGTATACAGACATGTGCCCTAAGGTCCCTGATTTCCTGCCCGAGCACATTAAAGTTGTCACAACGCGTTATATATGTAGACGTTCTAAAAATCAGGGTGGGTAATACCCTTGTGAGAGAAAAAAATTCAAAGTTTTTTGTCCTTTGGTGACATACTTGTACTAATTAATCAGCGATCTAGGTTTCTATTACATCTGCGGTATCATGAAGCTTATGGCTGGCGAGCTTACCGCAAGGCTAGGCGTTGTTTCGAAAATTAAACTGAACTAACTACAATATACGGGTAATACGAGTAAAATTCTAACTTATTTACCATACCGCTGGTTATGAAACTTCTACAGTATAACTCTCTACTAGGAACCCTCCTGAGTTCGTCGCGGTACGTAAGATGTCCTAGACATTTGTACGCGTCATCGCAAAATTCGGATTTGTATAACCCTGTAGTACGGCTTCCTAATACACGCACAGGCATAACAATTATAGCCGTACGTCTAGAAGGCAACCTCAAAGGAACACAATACCAAATACAATACATAGGCACAAATACAATACAATACTAACAGAAATGAAATTATAAATATAATTAATGCAACAAAAAAAATACAATTCAGGATAATAAGATGTATGCATGGCAGATAATAAGATACGGAAAAACACACAAGAATTATAACTCTCAAGCCTTTACCTGAGATCAATAAGGTCAATAATTAATTATCTCCAAGACTCTCAGTCCTGTTTGCATATCATTAAACCAACATGGTACAGAACCCTGGTCACCCTGATCGGCGAACAATTGTTCCATCATTCGTTGCATCTCAGCAGGAATGTTTTTTAAGCCAAATGGGGTGACCACAAACCGATATTGTCCCCGGCCCTCTACAAAGAATGCCGTCTTACATTTAGACTCCTTGCTTAATGGCATTAGCAAAAACTCATGGCTCAGATCTAAAGCAGTGAGGTAGCGCGTATCTCGAAGATTATCGAGAATTCGGTTGATGTTAGGTAACCGATAACAGTCCGACTGCGTCACGGAATTTAGTTTGCGGGGTCCAATACAATTTGAGCAGAAGCATCCTTTTCCGGAACAATGGAGGCATTATTGAGCCATTAACTCCTACTCGAATGAGAAAACAATTTCGGCGTAAGCCCGGAACGCTTCAAGAAGGGAATACCGAGCACTAAGCAAGTATCTAAAGAAGGAACTACCTGGAATTCCACCAACACAGTTTGGTGATCATAATGTAAGGGCAACTGGATCGTACCCAGCACCCGATGTCCCTGACTATCAGCCGTGTGAACGACTCCCTCAGTAGTTCGCATAATAAACCGTAAGTCCCTAAAATTCTTATACAGATTACCACCTATTACGTTAATTGCTGCACCTGAATCTAGCAACGCCCTAAATGGTGAGCCCTGAATTTCACAATGAAGATAGGGTCTCTCATCCCTAGCATTTGAAATTTCTATGGCACTAAGGTTACGGCTATTATTTCCTAATTCTATTGTATTTGACCAACCCCCTAGTTCCGAATTACTTTGACCGGGTTGGTCCCCTATCTGTTTTTTGGAATTAAGAAGCTCGGCGGCGGACGCGAAGTATCCGTCAGCAAAGTAAAAGGTCTAGAAGTCTCGGCACGACTCCTTACGCGATTACTTGGCGACCTATCCGGTTCCTTCTGGATAAGTGGTTTGTGCGGACAGTCGCGGGCAATATGATGCGGAAGATTGCACAAGAAACACCTCAACAAGGTCGGCCCTCTACCGATACCCTTCTGTGAGACGGATGACACACGTGCCCTTACCCTTGGCTGCATCTGCAGCGGCCGGGGTGATACCTCACCACTCCTGTTCATTTGTTCGAAAGAGGCACATACTCTTTCCATCTCTCGTACTGACGAAGGCCGCGTACTGACAAGGACTGAGCTAAACCTAACGTGAAGCCCTCTCTTGAACACCTGTAACAGCTCCACCTCCGTCAAGGCAGAGTCCAGTGTACTGTTTACCTCCAAAATTCGGGAGATATAATCGGTGGAAGATTCTTCGTGACCCTGCTTGGATGCCCAAATATCCAGCTTTCTATCTACCATAAAACTCTCAGATTCGAACCTCTCCAAAAAATGTGCCTTCAATGTAGCCCATCTCATAGGGTTCCTATACGTAATCCTGAAAAAGGTCAGGGCTCTGTCGCGCAAAAATTCAGGTAGGACGGGAGAGAGAGAGTCTACATCGAACCTACGTGCGTGTGCTATTTCCTCGAGCCTAACCAAAAACTGACGTACGCTACCCGAGCCATTAAACGGATCCACTGGCCACGATGAAAAATTGATATTTAATGGAGGTAATTGATTACCTCTAGCGCTATGAGACGGCAACATTTCCAAGTCTCTTGAAGGGCAAGACCCGGTAAATGGCAAGGAAGAGTCCGAACGAGGGGCTGTCGCTCCGGAAACCAGTTCCATAGAAAATTCCGGGGCTCCTCGCAAATTAACATGTGCCTTAGACCTTTGAGGCAATATAACCTCTTCTGTAGGAGAGTGAACGAGGCCCCGATTGTAGTTCCATGCTTGCCGACGCAACCTGGGGAGTTTGTTACCCGGAGTGATTCCCCTCTCCATCAATTCCCCAATCAATCTCTCCTTAGTTGCACTCGTAATATTGTCAATAGGACTCATTGTGGGCTTATCCTCAGCTAGCAGGGTGAGAGTTCTATCTGAAGGATTGGAAATCCCAAAGACTCTAGGCCACGCTGTTATTAATACGTGTTCCTAATCTCAGGAATACCCTTCACCAGAAATTCCAATCGCATGTAATCGAAGAAAAACAACTCTACCTTAAAGGCCTAAAATAGGATAATTCAATAAGTTCGATCACCCGGCCACGCTATTATAACACCGGTCTACTACTAATCTCGCCGACCAGATGTACGACAGCTAATATTCGTCAAACTTAATTAGCGAAACAGCCGGACGGCTCTGAACGAATAATATTATAGTTGACAAACTTAGTGCTCTAAATATTCTATTTTTTGTTGATGATTTAAAAATTTTCGAAGTGATCCAAACTCCTGAATACGCCACTAACTCTATCCAAATAGAAAGAAAACGTAACGAATTATTCCTTGCCAATGCAACAAGGAACTTCTATCAGCTGCTAATCACCCGGCCAATCACAAGAAACTATGGCGTTCCACTAGCTCTGCCTATCCGATTACCGGCCAAATTCGAGATTATACTCCTCGTAAAACTACGCTCAACTCGATTTTTTCTAATTTCAGAAAATAACTACCTACACTCGCACAGCTTTTATCAGCCGCACGTTATAAGTTGGTTATTATATTTTATTTAATTAATAAATAAAATCCTCAACTCATACACAAAATGACCGCCAAACAAACGGTACTCGAATCAATTTCCGCCCGACCGACTTGACTGAAGTACAAGGCCTATGCTTTGTCGTTTTAGCGGTCCTGAATTGCTTTCAATTCTTTACCGAGTTATACGCAGTTAATCAAAATAATATAACAAAATTATACACCGTATACGATACAATAATGCAGAAAATTTCGAATATCAAAAAAAAGGAAGAAAAGAAAGAAGAAAACATAAAATTCAAATACACAGTATACAATAAAGTAATGCACAAGATATTCAAATCGAAAAAAGAAAAAAAGAAGAAAAAAAAACATAAAATTCAAATACACAGTATACAATACAGTAATGCACAAATTATTCTAGTACCAAAAGAAGAAAGAAAGGAAAAAAAAACATAAAATTCAAATTATACCGTCCAAGCTCGACGACGAACCTCTAGGCCCCGCGTTGAAAGGCGGCCAGTTTCAAACTTTTAACCCTTTAATTAATTAATTCCGTTGGATTACTAAAAGCCTGGATGTTACAATGTATGACTCTTACTCCGGTAGCTCAGTATAGGTAAAACAAGGCTCAATAAGATCTCAAGATGTCGTGGGAAGAGGTAGGCATTCGTCAGTGCTTGGGTAGGTATAAATACATAATGAAACACATATTTGCTGTTAATTGGTTATATATTTAATCCTGACGAGCTGATACTCCGTCAGGAAAATCAAATGGGCAGATTATTCTCTGCTACTCCGCTAGCCCTTCAGATGGACAGGCAGTCGAAGCAATTTATTATCAGGGGTAATCTCACAACAGTCCGTTGCGGAAATGTGTCAATTCTCAAAGATTAGACATCGCCAATCTCTAGAATACTCAAATATCACCATAAAATGACAAGCAAAAGAGGATAAATAAGGTTGATCTTACTCCAATACAAGACACAATGTATTATCCCAGATCCGCTCCAAGTGTATGACCAGGTCGACTCGTATATGGCCCTCTGACCTTATACTGTTACTACAGGCGCGTTGATGTGAAGAAATTCCCTCAGTGGTTGGTGACCGTTAATTCGTGACTCGGTCTGGTCTTGAAAACTCCAGAATCTGGCGCGCACTCGATATTGCTGGTACAATCAGTTAACTTTGACCCGCGAATGAGTTGAACGCCTAACTCGAGATCGTCGTTTGGACAACAGTCCAGAATCTGCTCAATCAAAAGACTGAGGTGAAACAAGATCCCCGTTTGTAGATTATCCAGAATTTACCGGACAAATTGTATCAAAATAAGAATGAACAATCAAATGTGAGAAAAGCTTGTTCAAGTTCGCGAACAGCGTTAAGACGAAAATGATGTTGACTTGACAACTTCGTGGCGAGAATGGAAGTGGGAAGATCGCGGTCCCTTAATTTAAGGGATCTCAGCCAAGCTCCGCCATTTTGGAACTCTATAGAAAGTCCCTCGCGACCGTTAAAAAAATCATAAATCTTTTCGTCCGGCCGAACGTTATTTTGCCAATGAATAGTCTATTTAAACTTTCACAGCGTAATTAAGTCGAGAATCCTTTTTGTATAACATCCGGTAACCTTAGGCGAAACTTATTGTTTAAGAGACAATACTGTACCCTTCTTTTTTGAATGTATCTCGAGTGAAGTGTTATTCCCAGCCGTTGTTTTCAATATTTAACTATGACTGCAATAAACTAAGCGCGACGTATTTCTTTAGAAAAGGAGAAGAGAAATTTTTTGACCCTTTATCCTCGCCTAACAATCGCGGTCATAAAAGCGCATTCAGCCTCTGAAATATATCTTGCGCAAAGTTTTATTTTTTTCTTAGTAAAAATAGTTATCTGTGACTGCAATAAATCAGATCGTAAGACGGAAACACCAATTACAGATCTTTACAAAGACAAACGTTCTGCATTCTTTTGAAAAAAGGGAAGAGAAATCTGACACTGAGCCATGTTACAATAGAAGCTCTTCTCCTTTGTTTTTGATTCTCCCGGTTCACTATTTTTAATGGTTATTTTTAACTGCAAGAAACTAATTGGTCAACCGTACCCAAGTCCTGACAATATATTATGCTCTTCGACTATCCACACAGACTTTATTCTTTACTAAAACGACACACCAAGCGATCTGACAAATTACCCGTCATACACAATTGATAAATAATCTCTCGATTGTTCACAATCCTGTGGTTAAAGAGGTATTTTTGTGTTCAAACTGTTACACTCCAGCAAGCACAAAGTCTCAACAGATCAAATCTAAAGTTCCGATTGCAAAGTGATTAAATATTTATTACAATCGGTAGGTTTAATTTGCTGCAACCTTTCGTTTGGCTGATATATAAAGCCTATTTTAAGTGCTACATAATCTTTATATATTCGTATAGTATCCCTTAATATATGCAATTGATAAAACAGATATATTTAAAAGCGTGTCCGGAAGATGGTTTTGTTTTCACTCTAGTTTAGAGCCTTTGGAGTAGGTACGTCACTCACAGTTCGCCATCATACGTATTAAAAACATTTCCACCAAGAAACAACATTTGCGCATACAAGAAACAACATTTGCGCATGTCTAGCGCGCACAATTATTGTTACCAGATAAATTCTCAAACCAGACTGGTTACATTTCTTTGGATAATATTGGAAATCGAATCCGAAATCTCAAGAAAAAGACAATCATTTTATCAACTAGATAATTCAATTTCTATTCTTCACGAATAAATTCCATGATTCGTGCAATCGAAGATAATTGGCTTTTGAATTTTAAAGAAACTTATATTTTTATTTTATTTTAGTATCACTGTGTCATCACACAATAGTATGATTTATTTACACCCGCTTGGATCTTATAACGAGTATTTACCCCTTCAACTCTACTAAATATCTCGATGCCATTCGCAAAGATCAAGTATTCCTATTCCTTAAAACATGCAGATATATTGTTAATGAATAGTGTGAATAATACTGGTCCCAAATGCGACCCCTGTGATACACCACTCGTTGGGTTGAAAATACATTTGGGAAATTCCAGAAATCCCCCCATTAATATTTACAGAAAGGTTTCTCTCAGAGAGGTAAGACTTACACTATTTCTGAGATTACCCTGGATTCTTAATTTTGATAACTTAGAAAATGATTTTTTTAATGGTTTACCTTATTGAAGACATTACTGAAGTCCGAATTTAAAACTTTTATCTGGATGCCAGCATTCAAAGCTCTGGTTATATATAAGAATATAACATTAAATTTGTTAGAGTCAATCTCTTCGGGAAGAATCCATGCTAATTAGATACAATAAAGTGCTGCAACTTAACAAAAATCCTATCCATGACGAGAGTCTCAAAGACCTTCGGTACAGTTGAGAGCTTACAGATCGGACGATAGTTTGTTATGTCTTGCGTATTCTTACCTTTATGTATTAGTTTGAGGAACCCTATTTTTCAGCTTTTCAAGAAACATTCCGAGTTCCAGCGTTCTAAAGGCGTTAAATCGCACGATCAATCGCACGATGGTCAGTTCACGCCGCCGCCGCGCGAGATAACCATGCCCTCAAATCGCTCGTGCAGAATGTCCATCGTTGCATGCGATGTGTGGCACGTAGCGCCGTCCTGTTGGAACCACATGTCATCGGTATCCATATCATCCAGTTTACGCTACAAAAAGTTGCTTATCATCGATCTGTAGCGCTCGCCGTTGACGATTATGGCAATGCCAGTTTTGTTTTGGAAGAAGTACGGACCGATGATTCCGACATACCAAAATTCGCACCAAACAGTGACTTTCTCGGGATGCATTTGGTGCTGATGTATTTCGTGTGGATTGGTATTGTCCCAAATCTGACAATTTTGCTTGTTCACACATTTATTCATCCAAAAATGGGCCTCATCGCTACAGATTATTTTTTTGACGAAATTTGGGTCAACTTCCAACTGTTCCAGAGCCCAATCAGCTAACACACGGCGTTGTTTATGGTCGTGTACCTTAAGTTCCTGGGTCAGTTAAATTTTATACGGGTGCAGATTTAAGTCCCGACGCAAAATTCGCCAAGTTGAAGTCGCAGAAAACGTGTGAATGACCAGAAATTGACTGCCTCGGGTTTTCCCGTACACTCTCACGCACAACAGCGATGTTTTCAACAGACCTGCCGTTTCGGTGACTTACGGGTGTTGGCTGATTATTTATTAAACCAGTTGATTCGAATTTGGCCACCAAATGTCGAATAGTCGACTCTGTAGGACGGTTGTGGCGAGGATAAAAATTACGTAATGCACGGAACGTTTCTCGAACGGAGCACTGATTTTGAAAATAAAATTTGATAATTTGCACACGCTGTTTAACGCTATAACCTTCCATGGTAATTTGCCATACACTATTAAATAAATCAAAATAAATTTGCGAGATGTTGCTTTAACAGCATGGCCGGTATAATCTAACAAATTTTGAGCGTCCCTATTGAAAGGCCCTTTATAGTACATAGTTTATTTTGAAAAAAAAACTAGTGAAATTTAATGTGACAACTTCCATTCAGATAAAATAAATCATATATGCGATTGAATAAAGTCACCACAAACAAATATTCTCCTAGTTCGGATAACAATTTAGCAGCCTCTCAATATCCTCGCAGGAATGCCTGTAGCGTTGAAATCTGTACAAAAATCTGCTCAATGTTAGTGTGAAGAGGGTTAAGCTATTTGGACTGATACGTCTTTTGTTGCTATTATTTGAGATCCTGTACCTTCTGTCTATCTATTGTGATTATTAAATACCAATTAAGATGAAGCAAGATTAGAATTTAACCAAGGTCAAACGAATACGCAGTCACGTTGAAAAATAAAAGTTTATAATATTTTGGGCAACTTCGTTCTCATTCCTCTTATACTTTAATGCAAGAGAGATAAATCTTTTTTTTTCGAGAGCTTTTCTTTAACCACTGGTAAACCGTTAATATATTTAATCGTCAAATTACCTTCGCCTGCTTTGGTTCTAGATTCTGGTACAGAAAACTTCATCACCTAATGATTATCTTTCTAAGAAATCTTTTACAGGATGAATTTTGTCTCTTTCCAAGCCTTTGAGTTCTTATCTTGGTTTTGGGAGAAGTACTGTTATAAGCAGTTCCATCACTTTGATCTTGGCATGAACCGAAGAGGATTTGCCCGAGCATATTGTAGATGATATTTGAAATTCTTACTCTTCTATCTTGGCAACCGTTTGGAAATTTTTGGAAGTCCCATGGAGTGTATAAATAGCTGGAGAGTATTTGTCGCCACCATTTTATTCTGATCATTGTTGAATTTATGCGCTGGATTCGTTCTAATGATCCATTATATTGTTTGATATTTTTGTAAATATGTCGTTTTTCTGCCTGGTGTACTCGTATAAGGCTCCATTGACATCTAGTATGTTTTTTTTTTTAAGTTAAAATAATAAGTTAAATATGTCAAATTAAAAAATATTATCAAGTGTGGTGTCTTAGGTTCAGTTGACAGTCTTAAAAGCACAGCAGCACTCAAGGGACAACTGCCACGACGAGTAACAGTGGTGGTGGCGTTGCTGTGGAGTCATGAGCTAGTGTCAGCTGACTACGTATAGAGTTTCTGTTTCTCACACTCCCAACACCGATACGTCATGGTATGCATTAGTTGGCTTAATATCACTTATTTATTGTTCAGAGTATTGGAATTCTACGGAATCTTCGATTAAAAAAAAAAAGAAGTACCTGATTCTTTCAACGTGATTGATCTCGTTCGATTCGAAATGTTGTAGACTCAAATCAAATATCCTCCACTGAAGCGAAAGAAATCTTAATATACGCGGGCCGAAAAAGGACGTGGCTTCATCTCAGGTGTGGTGAACATGTTGAAGAGTGGGGTCAAAAAAAAAATCATCAGCCCCTATAAACGAATTTATAATCTTTAGGGTAAATCTTTTCAAACTTTTAACCCTTTAATTAATTAATTCCGTTGGATTACTAAAAGCCTGGATGTTACAATGTATGACTCTTACTCCGGTAGCTCAGTATAGGTAAAACAAGGCTCAATAAGATCTCAAGATGTCGTGGGAAGAGGTAGGCATTCGTCAGTGCTTGGGTAGGTATAAATACATAATGAAACACATATTTGCTGTTAATTGGTTATATATTTAATCCTGACGAGCTGATACTCCGTCAGGAAAATCAAATGGGCAGATTACTCTCTGCTACTCCGCTAGCCTTTCAGATGGACAGGCAGTCGAAGCAATTTATTATCAGGGGTAATCTCACAACAGTCCGTTGCGGAATTGTGCAATTCTCAAAGATTAGATATCGCCAATCTCTAGAATACTCAAATATCACCATAAAATGACAAGCAAAAGAGGATAAATAAGGTTGATCTTACTCCAATACAAGACACAATGTATTATCCCAGATCCGCTTCAAGTGTATGACCAGGTCGACTCGTATATGGCCCTCTGACCTTATACTGTTACTACAGGCCCGTAGATGTGAAGAAATTCCCTCAGTGGTTGGTGACCGTCAATTCGTGCCGTAATACAGTCACACGACTCGGTCCGGTCTCGAAGATTCCAGAATCTTGCGCGCACTCGATATTGCTGATAGAATCAGTTAACTTTGACCCGAGAATGAGTTGTACGTCTACCTCGAGATCGTCGTTTGGACAACAGTCCAGAATCTGATCAATCAAAGACGGAGGTGAAACAAGATCCCCGTTTGCAGATTATCCTGAATTTACCGAATAAATTGAATCAAACTAAATGAACAATCAAATAAGTGAAAAAGCTTGTTCGGGTTCGCGAACCGCGTTAAGACGAAAGGATGATGCTTGACAACTTCGTGGCGAGAATGGGGCTGGGAAGATCGCGCCCTCTGAATTTAAGGGATCTCGCTCACCCCCGCCATTTGGAGCTCTATAGAAAGTTTCTCGTGACTGTTAAAATAACCATAAATCTTTTCCGTCCGGCCGAACGTTACTTCGGCAATGAATAGTTTATTTAAACTATCACAGCGTAATTAAGTCGAGAATCCTTTTTGTATAACATCCGGTAATCTTAAAGGCGATACTTAAATTGCTTAAGGGACAATAGTTACTTCTTTTGAAATGTATCTCGAGTGAAGTGTTTTATGTCTTCTCAGCCGTTGTTTCAATATTTAACTATATCTGCAATAAATTAAGCGCGACGTATTTCTTTAGAAAAGGAGAAGAGAAATTTTTTGACCCTTTTTTCTCGCCTAACAATCGCGGTCATAAAAGCGCATTCACCCTCTGAAATATATCTTGCGCAAAGTTTTATTTTTTTTCTTAGTAACAATAGTTATCTGTGACTGCAATAAATCAGATCGTAAGACGGAACACCAATTACAGATCTTTACAAAGACAAACGTTCTGCATTCTTTTGAAAAAAAGGGAAGAGAAATCTGACACTGAGCCATGTTACAAAAGGAGCCCTTCTCCTTTGTCTTCTGATTCCCTGGGTTCACTATTTTTTTAATGGTTATTTTTTAACTGCAATAAACTAATTGGTCGACCGTACCCAAGTCCTGACACTCCATTTTATGTTACCAAAGAAAAAAAAATAATAAAAAAAATAAAAAATAATAATTCAAGTACTGATTACGGCCCTGTGTCAATTGGTCACACACCTGCTCGCCGAAACAAGGATAAGATACTATGCTAAAGGGCATGACGTTACTGGGTCATGTCGGATACGCTCGTGGACGATTAAATAAGCCCCTGCATTTGCGAAAGAGTAGGAAACCACGAAAAACTAACTCTCAGGGCTTCCCTATCTAAGAACACCTGGAAACAGTTAAACATTTTATAGAGCAAGGCACAATACAGGAGAACATCAATTATCGCCTTCCCCTCAACATGGTTACACATAATAAGTCTTATTATTATTTTTACAAAAAAGAAACATACAACATTTAGGATAACAAACACAACACAGTTACAAGAGTAATGTTCAAGAACAGATACTATCGCCTTCTCTTCAGCATGGTTACACATAATAATTCTTATTATTTTACAATAGAAAAATGTACAAACATTTAAGATTACAAAGGCAACACACTCACAAGAGTAATGCCCAAAAACAGATCAAGTTACTTAAAAGTAATTATGTTAGTTCACAACGGCTTCCCCAGAACCGGATCCGATAGTCTGCACTTTTAGGGGCACTGATTTAGTTTCTTAACCTAATCACTTAAATTAAAGAAGCAAGGTGAGTTCCTCCCGCTTGTCTGGTGATGTTTGATATTGCAAGATACAAGTCTGGCGACATATCAATAATGAGACTATATAAGACACATTTAACATACAATTTTTCATTACACGGCCCTGAGACACCACCCATAGGGTGCGACATCTTACTATAGGCCTCCTCCAGGTCTAAAAACCGACAAGAAACAGTTACACTTGGTTATACAATACAGCAATATGTGTTTATAATATCATCACCTCGGGGATCGTCATCCCTTTAGTGCCAATTCTCGTGCTAGCCGGAGTCGTCAGTGCGACGCCCACACACATCACGGACGGTGCCAAAACTCGCATGATCCATAAAATACCATGGTTATCCGGGCACCGATGGTGCCATGAGCGTCCACCTAGACCGGGAGCACATACCAATTCGGGTTCATGACGCCCATGGTTGGAGTCACACTCAACAACCCCCACTGGATGTATATAGGCCATCCGTAAGCCCCTCACTGGATGTATAAAGGCCATCCGTAAGCCTCCACTGGATGTATATAGGCCGTCCGTAAGCCTCCACTGGATGTATATAGGCCATCCGTAAGCCCCCTACTGGATGTATATAGGCCATCCGTAAGCCCCCTACTGGATGTATATAGGCCGTCCGTAAGCCTCCACTGGATGTATATAGGCCATCCGTAAGCCCCCTACTGGATGTATATAGGCCGTCCGTAAGCCTCCACTGGATGTATATAGGCCATCCGTAAGCCCCCTACTGGATGTATATAGGCCGTCCGTAAGCCTCTACTGCATAACTGCAGGGTCCCAATCCTCTAGGTTGCTCATAAACCTCTACTGCATTGCTGCAGGGTCCCAAATCCTCTAGGTTGTCCATAAACCTCTACTGCATTGCTGCAGGGTCCCAAATCCAAAACCCTAGTGGTTTTATTAGGCCATTCATGAGCCCTTCGCTGAGTGGTTGAAGTCTTCTCCACAACTCTTACTATTCAAGATGACGGTGCAGGGAGCACGTACATATGTCAGACATCAGACGACGCGAAGCCGTCTGGTGCCAACCTCAATCATCAGACCTGGGTGCACATACACAAACTCAACCGGCAATAGCCGTACAATTCAAGTATGCTCCATCGAAAGCCTCCCCGTGGTACACAGCAAATCCTACATTCAGCCATCCCCATCAGCACTATCCAAACCCCAACAGCTTTCCCTTTCATAGCGCTGACTGACGTTCATCATCCACATACGACATGTACCAGAGAACACCCTCGACGGAGGACAGAAACATATAACAGCAAGAGGGACATATATCTACCTAGAAATGAAATTAAAGTCCTAGTCCGATCGGCGGACCTACCACACGAGCCAAGACCATCAGCAAACTCACCAAGAGCTGTCAGGCCAAGATCTGTATGCGCCACCATATTTTTTTTCTTTTTGGGAAAAATGTGGAAACCCAACATGACAGACTGAACTATCATTGATTTGCCCCAATGGCTAGCTCCTTTCGTCAATTATCAATATGGCGTAACAAATCCACCTTGACTGTGTCTTTGACGAGAATTCTAACTATCTACCGAAGGCCAGATAGTTAGTAAATAATGCAATGAATTTACTTAAAGACCAATTTTCCTGACAGCCCAGAGTGCCCAATTTAAGGTGCTGAAATACGTCCGCTGGCAATTTAAGAGAAAAAGAAAGCTTCCATAAAACCACACGTCCAACTAGGTGGTTTATAACCTAGGTGTAAACTACACCAAGCAGCGCTTAGCTTCCAGCCTGCTACAACCTATCTGTACCTTTAACCTAAAGGTTGTTCCCTTTGCCTTAAGCCATTAGTTATCACAAGAAGTGCGATCCATGAGGTGTAGGGTAGAGATTATGCCGAAGAGAAGAAGGTGAACTCGTCTTGCTACTCTCACAGTATCATTGAGGCATGAACAGATCCTTTCCTAGGTGTTCGCATTACTCACATTGGCTTGCTCCAAACCACTTGTGACGAACACGTAATTAATGAGGAATTAAACCTCACCTATACTAGTCTTCTGCGGAAGGTAATTAATGTTGCTAACCTTTATTCCGTGATATCATATGATTCTAGGAATCCACTAAATTTCAGAAGAGGGGACTAGCCTCATCACCCTCAGCTGTACTAATGATGCGGATCGCAGCGGGGATATTCATTCCTCATATCCTTAACTAATAGTTTTCGATGACGCCATCTCAAAGATGAAGTTCAAACATTTTGCCAACTTTATACTACGGCCAGCATCGTGAAAACATGCTCCACTCCCGATGAAGGAGGTTAAACGAACATGTGCTTCAATACTGCATGGTATACTCGCTCGCTTGTAACAGACATGTGCCCTAAGGTATGTGATTTCTTGCCCAAGCGCATTAAAGTTGTCACAACGCGTTATATGTAGACGTTCTAACAATCAGGGTATATAATACCCTTGCGAGAGGAAAAAATTCAAAGTTTTTCGCCCTTTGGTGACATACTTGTAATAACTAGTCAGCGATCTAGGTTCCTATTACATCTGCGGTATCATGAAGCTTATGGCTGGCGAGCTTACCGTGAAGCTAGGCGTTGTTTCGAAAACTAAATTGAACTAACTACAATGTACGAATAATACGAGTAAAATTCTAACTTATTTACCATGCCGCTGGTTATGAAACTTCTACAGTATTACTCTCTACTAGGATCCCTCCTGAGTTCGTCGCGGTACGTACGATGTCCTGGACAATTGCACGCGTCATCGCAAGGCTCGGATTTGTATGACCCTGTAGTACGGCTTCTTAATACACGCACAGGCACAAACAATTATTGCCATACGTCTAGAAGGTAACCTCAAAGGGGACACAATACTAATTACAATACATAGGCACAAATACAATACAATACCAACAGAAATTAAATTATGAACAAAATTGATGCGACAAAAAAAATACAATTCAGGATAATAAGACATATGCATGGCAGATAATAAGATACGGAAAGAAAAACACAAGAATTATAGCCCTCAAGCTTTTACTTGAGATCAATAAAGCCAATAATTAATTATCTCCAAGACTCCCAGTCCTGTTTGCATATCAACAAGCCAACAAGGTACAGAACCCTGGTCATCCTGATCAAGAACAACCAGTTCCTTCCACAATGCGCCGTTGGCAAGGATAATCCTTCGTCCAATGAGTCATCCATAAATGACTATAGACCTCCTAATTCCCAAAGAATGCCTAAACTACTCAACAAATTTATTTATTTATTGTTGAACTCCAAAATTCCTTTCGGAAGGCGCGACATGTCCACTTCTACACTCAAGTGTGAGCTCGGCCCTGTTTCATATTTTGGTTTATTATTTCGCGACCCTCGGTCGCCTTCAAGACTACGACAATGGTGCGGACAGGTACGTGCGAAGTGACCCGGGCGCCCACAGCGAAAACACAAATTATTCTTCTCATTGCTCCTTCTCAAGGAATGCCTTTCCGCAACTACTGGCCTCCTGTGTGCTAACGATTCAGATTTATTACTCCGGTGATTACCAGGCGACCCTCTATTTCCTTGCTGATTACGCGTCCCATATGGACAGCTTCTGGCAATATGATTCGGCCGACCACAAGAAAAACACAGATTAGACGCCGATCTTTTGCTAATGCTTTTACGTGCAATGGACTTTAGGTTTGAATGAAATGACCGAGTCAGCACCTTGCTGCTCTTATTTATCTGCTCAAACGAGGAACATAATCTCATCAGCTCTTTAACTGATGCGGGCTGAGCACTGACAAGGACTGAACTAAATCCAGTTTGAAGTCCGCGTTTAAATACTTGTAAAAGTTCGAACTCGGTCAGGACAGAGTCCAATAATTTATTTAATTCCAATATCCTAAAGATATAATCTGATGAAGATTCTTCTGGCCCCTGGCTGGACATCAAAATCTCCAATTTCCGATCTAACATGAAGCTTCCGGATTCGAACCTTTCCAAAAAATAAGCTTTCAACGTGACCCATTCCATATGGTCCCTATACGTAACTCTAAAAAAGGTCAGTGCTCTATCACGCAAGAACTCTGGGAGAACAGGAGAAAGTGAATCGACCTCGAACCTACGCGCGCGCGCTATTTCCTCTAGTCTTACCAAAAACTCTCGAATACAGCCAGAACCATTATACGGATCAACTGGCCACGACGAAAAGTCGATATTCAATGGTGGTAATTGGTTACTTTTAGCGCTATGAGACGGCAACATTTCCAAGTCTCTTGAAGGACAAGATCCTGTAAGTGGCAAGGAAGAGTCCGAACAAGGCGCTGGCGCTTCCGGAACAAGTTCCATAGAAAATTCCGGGGCCCCTCGCAAATCGACATGTGCCTTAGATTTCTGAGGCAATATAACCTGTTCCGTAGCAGAGTGAACGAAGCCCCTATTGTGATTCCCTGCCTGTCGACGAAACCCGGGGAGTTTGTTACCCGGAGTGATTCCCCTCTCCATCAATTCCCCAATCAATCTCTCCTTAGTTGCAGTCGTAATATTGTCAATAGGACTCATTGTGGACTTATTCTCAGCTAGCAGGGGGAGAGTTCTATCTGAAAGATTGGAAATCCCAAAGACTCTAGGCCACGCTGTTATTAATAAGTGTTCCTAATCTCAGGAATAGCCTTCACCAGAAATTCCAATCGCATGTAATTGAAGAAAACAACTCTACCTTAAAGGCCTAAAATAGAATAATTTAATAAAGTTCGATCACCCGGCCACGCTATTATAACACCGGTCTACTACTAATCTCGCCGACCAGATGTACGACAGCTAATATTCGTCAAACTTAATTAGCGAAACAGCCGGACGGCTCTGAACGAATAATGTTATAGTTGACAAACTTAGTGCTCTAAATATTCTATTTTTTGTTGATGAAAAAATTTTCGAAGCGATCCAAACTCCTGAATACGCCACTAACTCTATCCAAACAGAAAGAAAACGTAACGAATTATTCCTTGCAATTGCAACAAGGAACTTCTATTAGTTGCTAGTCACCCGGCCAATCACAAGAAACTATGGCGTTCCACTAGCTCTGCCTATCCGATTACCGGCCAAATTCGAGATTATACTCCTCGTAAAACTACGCTCAACTCGATTTTTTCTAATTTTAGAAAATAACTACCTACACTCGCACAGCTTTTATCAGCCGCACGTTATTAGTTGGTTATTATATTTTATTTAATTAATAAATAAAATCCTCAACTCATACACAAAATGACCGCCAAACAAACGGTACTCGAATCAATTTCCGCCCGACCGACTTGACTGAAGTACAAAGCCTATGCTTTGTCGTATTGACGGTCCTGAATCGCTTTCAATTCTTTACCGAGTTATACAAAATTATACACCGTATACGATATAATAATGCACAAAATTTCCAATATCAAAAAAGGAAGAAAAGAAAGAAGAAAACATAAAATTCAAATACACAGTATACAATAAAGTAATGCACAAGATATTCGAGTATCAAAAAAGGAAAAAAAAGGAGAAAAAAAACATAAAATTCAAATACACAGTATACAATACAGTAATGCAAAAAATATTCTAGTACAAAAAGAAGAAAGAAAGGAAAAAAAAACATAAAAATTCAAATTATACCGTCCAAGCTCGACGACGAACCTCTAGGCCCCGCGTTGAAAGGCGGCCAGTTTCAAACTTTTAACCCTTTAATTAATTAATTCCGTTGGATTACTAAAAGCCTGGATGTTACAATGTATGACTCTTACTCCGGTAGCTCAGTATAGGTAAAACAAGGCTCAATAAGATCTCAAGATGTCGTGGGAAGAGGTAGGCATTCGTCAGTGCTTGGGTAGGTATAAATACATAATGAAACACATATTTGCTGTTAATTGGTTATATATTTAATCCTGACGAGCTGATACTCCGTCAGGAAAATCAAATGGGCAGATTACTCTCTGCTACTCCGCTAGCCTTTCAGATGGACAGGCAGTCGAAGCAATTTATTATCAGGGGTAATCTCACAACAGTCCGTTGCGGAATTGTGCAATTCTCAAAGATTAGATATCGCCAATCTCTAGAATACTCAAATATCACCATAAAATGACAAGCAAAAGAGGATAAATAAGGTTGATCTTACTCCAATACAAGACACAATGTATTATCCCAGATCCGCTTCAAGTGTATGACCAGGTCGACTCGTATATGGCCCTCTGACCTTATACTGTTACTACAGGCCCGTAGATGTGAAGAAATTCCCTCAGTGGTTGGTGACCGTCAATTCGTGCCGTAATACAGTCACACGACTCGGTCCGGTCTCGAAGATTCCAGAATCTTGCGCGCACTCGATATTGCTGATAGAATCAGTTAACTTTGACCCGAGAATGAGTTGTACGTCTACCTCGAGATCGTCGTTTGGACAACAGTCCAGAATCTGATCAATCAAAGACGGAGGTGAAACAAGATCCCCGTTTGCAGATTATCCTGAATTTACCGAATAAATTGAATCAAACTAAATGAACAATCAAATAAGTGAAAAAGCTTGTTCGGGTTCGCGAACCGCGTTAAGACGAAAGGATGATGCTTGACAACTTCGTGGCGAGAATGGGGCTGGGAAGATCGCGCCCTCTGAATTTAAGGGATCTCGCTCACCCCCGCCATTTGGAGCTCTATAGAAAGTTTCTCGTGACTGTTAAAATAACCATAAATCTTTTCCGTCCGGCCGAACGTTACTTCGGCAATGAATAGTTTATTTAAACTATCACAGCGTAATTAAGTCGAGAATCCTTTTTGTATAACATCCGGTAATCTTAAAGGCGATACTTAAATTGCTTAAGGGACAATAGTTACTTCTTTTGAAATGTATCTCGAGTGAAGTGTTTTATGTCTTCTCAGCCGTTGTTTCAATATTTAACTATATCTGCAATAAATTAAGCGCGACGTATTTCTTTAGAAAAGGAGAAGAGAAATTTTTTGACCCTTTTTTCTCGCCTAACAATCGCGGTCATAAAAGCGCATTCACCCTCTGAAATATATCTTGCGCAAAGTTTTATTTTTTTTCTTAGTAACAATAGTTATCTGTGACTGCAATAAATCAGATCGTAAGACGGAACACCAATTACAGATCTTTACAAAGACAAACGTTCTGCATTCTTTTGAAAAAAAGGGAAGAGAAATCTGACACTGAGCCATGTTACAATAGGAGCCCTTCTCCTTTGTCTTCTGATTCCCTGGGTTCACTATTTTTTTAATGGTTATTTTTTAACTGCAATAAACTAATTGGTCGACCGTACCCAAGTCCTGACAATCTTCTGGAGGAGGCACGTTACTTACAGTTTGCTATCGTACGTGTTACAAATACTTCAGAAACAGAAAAAAAAACACTCGCACAATCTATAGTAGCTCTTGCTACTAGTCTAGACTGGGTTACTTTTTTGGTGTAGTCAGAAATCGAACCCGAAACCCACGGGTGGAAGACAGGCGTCTTATCTACTACATCACGGTTGTCGTCCGGCTTCCAAATGCTGTCAAGGCGCGGTGCTTTAATAATAAATGACCAGTAGCTTGTGAGCTACTGAAAATAAACGTAAAAATTTTATGTGTTCCAAAAATAATATCAATCTATGAGTAATCAAACCTGGGTTTTCCACTTGTCTTGTAAAAATGCTACCCTTTAGACCAACTTATCCATATGTAAATTTGATTTCGTTATTTTTTACTTTTAAGCGTCTTCCATATATTTTATTAACTAATTTTGATCTTGTACTATATTACGAGTATGTTGGGAAGCCCTGAATAATAAAACAGTTTGTACAGTGACTAAGTTTGTACAGTGACTAAGTTTTCAAACGTGGTAAAGGTTCAAGTTAAATGCTGAAACTTTTAAAAGTTTGTGACTCTCAGAGCACGTTTTAAAATATTTATGCAGGCAAATGCATTGTCTTAGAACGGTTTGACTATCGAAGTGTGTGACCAAGATGATAAAGTTTTGAATTGAAGAAAGTTTAGGTAAAGAGGAAGGCAAGCCATATCATATTGTTGAATGGGCAAATAATGCATATAAAAGGAATAATAAGATTCTAAGTGATTTTAGTCGTACAAAAACTTTAAACAAAGAGATTTTTTTTAATATTTAAAAGGTTTTTGAAAAATACGTGAATCACAAAAAGTTTTTTCTAGTATAAAAAGGTAATTTATTTATATATGTTAGTGACATCTAGTGAGATATCTCCGATCAAGGAACGAGTACAAATAAATTAATCAAAATGTGAATTAGGCAACATTTCGAAACACAATATAGATTGTATAAAAATCACATATCAAAGGATCTACTAAAGTATCTTTGTATTCACTCTTTCCTTGGTAAGTTTTCTATAGCTTTCTTACTAAAATGTTTTTTCTAAACATTTGCAAATGCGGAGAAATACCGAATCGTCTTTCTTCATATTCTTATAGTCAACGTTACTTTCTAAATTTCCTAACGTCAATATTTATCTTAGTACCTATAAAAATTTGAAAAAAATTAAGGAATATACTATATTATGTTATTATTGTACGACAACATAACAACAATCATACTATAGGGTCTTTCAAATTGAGCGGGTTTTTTAATAAAAAAAAATTAAATTCTTGAATAAAACACACAATTTGCTTTGATTTCAAAAAACTTTTTATCGGTCATTGAAGTATAATATATGCCATTTAAACACAATAAACAATATGACGAGTGGAAAGGATTTATGTGAGCTCGTGAGTGTGGGTCTCTTATTATTGTTTTAATTTTGGTTGTTATTGTATTTGTGTTTCTGTGTGTTTTTCTTTTTTTTGTTTTGAATTTGTTTTGATTTTTATTCTTATGATTGTGTGCAGTATATTGTGGGATGAATATTTTTGGTCTTTCTGGAGCGATAATGTGTGAGGAGTTGAGTTTCGCAGGGTGTTTCCAGTTGTAGTTGAGTGTCACTGTTTGTCAGGTTGATGAGAGCGTGCAACGGGGCTTTTTGTGTTATCAAAGATCGGAAAGAAGTATCGATTTATTTTTTCATGCTAAATATCCTCAGTGAGATACAGGCAAAAGCCTAGTTTACTGGGGATACGACAAATGAAAGGCAACAAACCCAGATCCATTAAAATTATATGTCCAAATCAAATTACCTGTTGTTTTTTCTCAAATTGTGTATATTTCTTGTCATGTGTAAAAAATAAATAAATAAATAAATAAAATAAATATCCGCCAAATGTCCACCTCTTCCAGCTCCACAGATATCCACTCTTCTGTCAAAATTTTCGATGACATTTGGGCATAATTGCGGTTCTAACTCACCAATAACGCGAATAATTCCATCTTACAGCTCAGGAATTAATTAAAAGTCATTTTTATAGACCTGGATTTTCACGTAACCCCAGAGAAAATAGTCCAACGGTGTCAAATCACATGATCTTGGTGGCCAATTAACATCACCGTTTCCGAAGATTACAATAGATACAAAAATTCTCAGGTTTAACGCGTTGTTATATTGTATACGACTCCATTTTTATAAATACCATACATTACACTTCTCAAATGTTACAAGACTCAGGCAAGTTCACGACGCCATCTGTGTTTTATCCAAGAATTAAAAAAACACTCAATTTGAAAGACCCATATATATTACGATTATTGTTATGTTACACTGTTACTTGTATTATTTTAACATTTTTCCTTATCACATAAAACTACTAAATAAACATCCATCCTCTCAGGATGTTATTTTATTATTGTAGGTATTCAGTGAGTCGTTAATAAAAATAAAACCATTAAATTAACATACTTATCACTAAATATAATATATATTTATATCATAGATTTTTTCTCGTTTTGTAAATATCATTTATCATTAAAAAATAATTCTGCAATATACCAATTCGATAAACAAAAGCTTTTTATATTCCAAAATAAAATATCTCAATGTTCGGACACATTTGATATTGCTCACTGTGGACATCGCTAACACTTTAATCTCTCCAAACTATAATTTATCTCCCCTGTTCTGAGTGACATCTGACAGCGGCATTCTAAAAGAGTTATTACTCTGCCTTACAGTCTACTTTTCTTGAAAAACCATTATAAAGGAAATAAAAAGCAAAACTCCATATTTCTTTTTAAGTTACAAATGTTTTATATTGCATTCTGACGTCAAATGAATTAATATTAATTATTAAAATAATTAAGGATTAAAATAATTCAACGTTTACTGAAGCATTTTTTCTATATGGGAAGCACATTTTCAAAGAGACATGAATAGTTAAAATATATCGAAAGGCGTGTTGCAACTGGGAACAACGGTGCACTTTTAGAATGTATGACTATAAAGCAATTGTAAATTGTTCAAAACGATAGTAAACAGTATTATTTAAGTATCCACCTTAATATATGGAAGTGAGGTCTGGAAAGAATAATGGTGATATGTGCAGAATAAATATGTATTTTGTGAAGAATAAGTGGAATAAGAATGTTTGATAGAGTAAGTAACACAAAGATTAAGATAACATTTTTTTATAAATAGAATCAAGAAAGGAACATTGAGTAAAAATAAAAAGAGAACATCTATTTGGAATGGTTTGCAAGAAAGAAGAAAGGATACAGGTGGAAAAAATTGACTGAAGAAAAGAAAGAAGCGTGAGAAAGAGAAAGTCACGTATAACGTGAACTACATGATTTTGTATGAGACAAATGCTGTTTGTGTTGATATAAAGGGTTAGATATCTGTCATGTCTACCTACACCACAAAAATATATGTACCTCATTCAGAAAGGCACGCACGCATTTTTTTCGAATAATTAATTCCATCTGATTGTATTTCATATACATATAATATATAGAATTATTTGTGAAGTGTTTATTCAATCGAAAGCATTAATGGAAATTGATCTTTCCTGTTGACGCCTTTATTTATTTTACTTTAAAATCGATTATTGACTCTATCGAATGAATAATTAAGTATCAAAATATTATCATTTTTTAGTCTTCGATTACATTTTCAATCAAAAATTGTTTTGACTGAAATTGATTAATGTTTTCATAACAAAAAAAATCTGAAAACAAAGTCTCGTATTTAAAAGATATATTAAAAAAATAATACAGAATATTTGGTTATGTCATTGTGAAGATTACAGTTAGTTTATTCATATGGTTCACAGCAAAAAACCAAAATTAGCTTTGCATAACAGAAGACCACATTGTTTCCAGCCCCATTAATTGTGCTTTCGGGTTTATAGTCATTTGAGTTGGCACAAAACTTGCAGTTCACCATGGAACATGTTGGCAATAATATAGATCGTAAAGTGGCAACAGCACTTGTACACGTTTAGCGCTCTTAATGTTACCAGACGAACTCGACCAGTCTTCCAACCCAAGGGTTAAGTTTTTGATTACCGTTGGAACGTGATTTTTTTAAGTGGAATCTGGTCTGGTTTTTAAGTGGAATACACTACCAGATTGGGAACATTTTTTTGGGTACCGTATGGAATCCATACCAAAACTGCCTGATGGAATTCGAGCGTCTTACCAACTAGACCACGGTGGTCCTCATGCTTAATATCCCCATAAAGGTTACCATTATTATCTGAATTACTATTTATGTTAAACATTTTCATAAAAGTCCATCATTATGTTAATATCCTCATAAAGATTACCATAATTATCTGCATTATAATTTAAATTGACCATCCTCATGTTAATGTCCTCTAAAGGCTTCCATATTTGTCTGCATTCCTATTTATGCTAACCATCTTCGTAAAAGTCAATCCTCATAAATGTTACCATAATCATCTGCATTGCAATTTATGTTAACCATCCTCATGTTAATGTCCTCATAAAGGTTATCATAATTATCTGCATTGCTTTTATGTTAACCATCTTCATTCAAGTCCATCCTAATGTTAATATGCTCATTAAGGTTACCATCATTATGTGCATTGCTATTTATGTCCACCAAGCTCATGTTAGTATCCCCATAAAGGTTTTTATGAATATCTACATTGTGATTTATGTTAACCATCCTAACGTTAATATCCTCATAAGGGTTACCAAAATTATCTGCATTGCCATTTATGTTAACCATATTCATGATAATGTCCTTATAAAGGTTACAATAAATATCTGCATTGCTACATATATTTATGTTTACCATCTTCATAAAGTTTATCATCATGTTAATATTCTCATAAAGATTGTCTTGATTATCTACATTTTTCAGACTTAATAAAAAAAAAACAAGAAATATTTTAGTTTACAATTTTTTTACAGTTTGTTTATTGATGATTTGAGAATGTACCAAAATTTTTTTTGTACATTCTCAAACTTATTCGTCGGTGGTTGCCTGGTTGAGTGGCAGGACGTGGTTAAATACCTCGGCCTGCACTTCGACCGGTGACTGACGTAGAAAACCTATCTGAATACCATCAGACAGAAAGGTCACAAGGGTATAGGGGGCTATCAGTTCGATATTTCATCGACGCAGCTTCCTTTCACCCAAAAATAAGCTTCTCCTCTATAAAACCATTATTCGTCCTATCTTGACCTATGCTGCACCCGTTTGGGGTAGTGTGAGCAACACGGATCATCTGAAACTCCAGAGAGTGCAGAACAAGGCATTCAAGATATATTTTTACACCCATCCCAGAACAAGCCTTACCCGACATCACGCCGAACAGCGAGAAGAAACCCTACAACACCACATCCTCGCTTGGACCGTGAAGTTCTATAAAAGTCAACAGAATCACAGCAATCCCTTAATCACTGACTTACGAGAGTAAATCCGACCTACCCTTCCGTTATATAGTAATCACAGGCTTTCGAAGCATTATCTGTTGCCTGACTAGTCCACATACAGTATTAGCTGGGACGACCAAGGTCTGAGTGAATATGATGGAATACAAGTAGCCTGAACGAGTTGACTTGTTCTTGCTAAATAATTAGTGTAAGAATTGTTATCTGGTTATAAGTAATATGTAGGTGTTAATTATTTCTAAGAAATCATATATTAAGATTGTAAAAAATAAAATTCATAAATTATAACATATAATTAAGATTAGTTAAGTCATAAATTTGTATATAGGTATAGCCTTGACAAATATTTGTACATTATATTACTTTGTTTAATAAAAATAAAAATAAAAATTTTAATTTGAAAATTTAAGATGTTTTCGTTATATCTAGTAAAAAAGGGGGTGAGCTGGTCGAAATGATTGGAACAAAAATCATACACAGTTTCTTGATAAGAAATAATGTCGTTATAGTTGGTACAAAAGAGAAAAAAAAAATTTAAAATCCTAAAGTGGTGGCTGTTTGAAAAAACTTAAATTTTTTACCCTTTTTTTTTTAAATAGTAAAGTAATATTATTTTTCATGATACGGACGATACAAAAACATTTATCGGAGTTTAATACCAAACTTGAAGGTAATCGGTTGAATAAAACTTGAGATTTTATGTCGACCAGGTCGAAAAAAGTAGTTTCGAGAAAAACGCGTTTAAAGTTTTGAGATTATTGTCTGAGTCATTCCGGTGCGGCGTAATTGCTGCCTCATTTATAGTTATTACTTCGTAAATATTGAGAATTTTAAAATTTCCTTTTGAGAACATTTTCTTAAAGGTCTAAATTTTAAGAACATTTAAAAAACAAAAAAACGATTTTTCAAATTTCTAGAGTAGAATTCCCCCCCCCCCCCCTCTTAAGTCCGTGGACGTCGCTGTATATTAAATAAGAAAATTGGTACCTTTTATTGTTAATTGTACTGGATGAGAACTTATTTTGTCCCCTGTAAATACAAGAACAAAACTGAAATGTCTTACAAAGTTTTATTTACTTTATTTTCTATTACTATTTTATCAAGGAGATTGAATTTGTTCGTTAAAGTTTTATCTTCTAGTGGAGCGAGAATGCGAGATGTTCTGACAAAAGATCATGTGCGGTCCCCACGGATGGAGAAGAAGAGTTGTAAAAGTCACGGCTGGAATCCATTGTGCAGCAAATCTCAGGGGCACGATGAGACTTTCTTGATTTGATGTAGCTGCAGTTTCTCACTGGTTGTCAGATCAGGACCGTATTATATAAAAATAGTGCTGTGTTCCAGAGTTCGTTTATTTAAATAACAAAAAAATAAAATAAAACGGATAGTGTTAGATGTTTTATACCAATAGTAGAGAAGGTACTCGAGTTGGTAATACGCCTGTTTTCTACTCGGAGGATACAAGCTCGGTTCCCGCTGTTTCTTATTTATTGTTTTGTATCAGATTTTTATAATTTCAGGTTTAAATAACATAATTAAGTTTTAATTCGTAGAAATTGTCACATGACAAAAATGACGCTAGTTTGTATTGTTACTAACGAAAGAGTAATACAGTACGCGATTATTAAAATTATATCAAAATAATTATATTCATTTGTGCTACATAAAGTTCGTACATGCATACACACCGTCATACCATTTTCCTGTTGGAGTAGACAGAAAAAACATAGCGCCAGACTTTCCTATCGCGACATACATCATTCTCCTTTTCTACATCCACACACATTCTCATACAACTACAATTTCTCTGAAGTTCATCATTTTCTTGTTCCAATATATCATTTACTTGATCCAATCCTTCCTTCTTTGATCTTCCTTTACCACACCATTTACTCACATCTATGCTTTATATTTATTTTGTTTGTATTTTTTCATTCATTCGTTTATCACTTCATTGATAAAGAAATGAAGTGATGTAATGAATGAAGTTCCGATTTTAAATAAGGTATATGGTATAATACATGTGATTTAAAAAAGGTATATAATACCTATGATTTAAATAAGGTATATAATACCTACAATTTAAATTAGGTGTTTAATACATATGATTTAAATGAGTATATAATGCATATGATTTAAGTTAGGTATATATGTTAATACATATGACTTAAATTAGGTATGTAATGTTTATGATTTAAATTAGGTATATAATACATATGATTTTAATCAGGTATATAATGCATATGATTTAAATAAGGTATATAATACATATGATTTTAATCAGGTATGTGATGCATATGATTTAAATAAGGTATATAATACATGTGATTTAAATTACGTATATAATACACATGATTTAAATTAAGTATATAATACACATGAATTAAATTAGGTATTTAATACAAATTATTTAAATTAGTACCAAATACCTATGATTTAAATGAGGTATATAATACATATGATTTAAATTAGGCATGTAATACATATGATTTAAATAAGGTACAAAATACCTATGATTTAAAAGGGGTATATAATACATATGATTTAAATTAGGCATGTAATACATATGATTTAAATAAGGTACAAAATACCTATGATTTAAAAGGGGTATATAATACATATGATTTAAATTAGGCATGTAATACATATGATTTAAATAAGGTACAAAATACCTATGATTTAAAT
The DNA here is from genome assembly GCA_949825065.1 of Odontocerum albicorne. Lineage (NCBI taxonomy): Eukaryota > Metazoa > Arthropoda > Insecta > Trichoptera > Odontoceridae > Odontocerum > Odontocerum albicorne. Next base: position 43,153,476 of record OX463841.1, read on the forward strand.
GAGGTATATAATACATATGATTTAAATTAGGTATATATGTTAAAACCTATGATGAGCACATAAAATTTCTTACACTAGCGCTGAATTTAAATTTAATAATTTTCGCTGTCTTAGTCCTATTTCAAATATATTTAATTCATTGTCAGGCGTCACAACTTCTAAGCCCATTACTTAGTGTGGTTCCTAGTGCAATTGAATTCAACGTGACTCCAATAAAAATGTTCCTTGGGTCACCTCTGCGGTCAGAAAGAAAATTTCGATCCTTTTTTGACTATTATTTATGACCAAGGTAATAAAACTGATATTCGCAATGAGAAAATTAAATAGATATTTTTCATCAATTAAAGCTATTCACTATTTGATGTTCCTGTGAAAAATTTCGTAGCTTCAGTAAACATTTTTATGATAAATTTGTATGAATTGTAGTAAAATGTGTGCGTTAAAATGATAATTGTAGTTTAATTACGAAGGATCTAGCATTTTAACTGACTGAACCGATTTTCAAAATAAAACTTGATATAACTGGTAAATTGATATCATTTACTTCTTATGACATAAACATTAAATCTTTGCTCAGCATCTGTTACATGATGTAAATAACTTCGGTATAAAATGAAACACTGCCAAATAACTTAGGCATAATATGAAACACATACAAATAACTTAGGTGTAACATGAAACACAGCTAAATAACTTAGGTATAATATGAAACACAACCAAATACCTTAGGCCAACTATGAAACACAGCCAAATAAACCCAAAAATAAAGATTCTTTGAATTTCACAATGCCAACAGATAAGACAAATAAATAATAAAAACCTCTTTTGGTACTTTTATAATACATTTTCTTCAAATACAAATTTAATAAAATGACAAACAACATAAAATTTTTGTTCAAACGTAAGATGTCTTTCACTTTATTATTAACAAAATTCAATCAAAATTTAAGAACTTTTGAGTTAGTGGAAAAGTTTTTTGATAAGGAAAATTGAAACTGATATTAATTAAAACCTTAAAGAAGTTAAAAAGAAAATAACTCGGCTAAGTGTGGAGAAAATGTCAGTTTTATTTTATGTGATTAATATTCGTATATTGTTTTCGCATTACTACAATATTTGTTATTTCTTTGAAATTAAAGTAAACTAAAAAGCAAAATATAAACGTGACCGGATTGGGGATAAAAAATGTTATGATATTAATTTTAAGAGAATGTAATAAAAAAATGAGAATAGGACAATAAAAACTCTTCGCAATTCCTTTAATTAAAATTTAATGCTATCAAAAGCCATTATCAAGGCGTTCATTTGATAAAAGATAGGACAGGAGAAATGAAAAAAAAAATCTTCCGAGTCCTGAGAATTTCGTTTTATTAATTAGTAAGAAAAAAATTAAACGACTTCTATTTGAGGAAATATAAGACTATTTAATATTTACAAATTTTTGGTTTTTTTTTTTTAAACATCCACGAATTTATTTAAAAGCTTATTCGCATAATTATAAAAGGAGTTAGAAAGTAACAAATACATTTGAGAGATTAACAAATAGAGATTTTCTGATGTTAAAATAATGTTCCTAAATTTGAAGTCCTTTTTATAGTAAAAAAGCAAAAATAATATACAATCAATCAGCAAATTAAGATTGAGATAAGATTAACAAATACTTTATTCATGGTCATTTAAAGGATGAAAGCAACATTTTAATATAACAATCAAGATAAAAGGGGATTTTGATAATCATAACGAAGACAATATCCGTAGTCATTTAGAGGGTGAAACAAGATCTAATGCTTCAGTGAAGAATTCAATTACAGGAAGGTGAAATGAAAATAAGATCTGGGAATAAATGTCGCTTAATCGAAAGACAAGGGGATAGAAAAGTGCGCAAGAGAAAGTAAATAAGGTATATGGGTAGGCTATGAACAATTTAAGAAAGCAAGTTAAAGAAGTCTGCTATTAAGATATTGTTTTCTCAGTTACGATAGAATTGAACGGCGTGAAGTAATAGAAAACAAAGTCAACGGGACACTTAAATATATATACCCGAATCGGACAGTATCAAAGTTTGCTAAGATGATAGTCCACAACATTATTTTAGTGAAGAATGGAATGGGAAAAAAACCGAATGAATACATTAGAAATACCTACTCTGAGAAGTCTACATGGGGTGACAATGTATGACAGATTATGGAATGATGTGATTAGGGATGAATGTGATCTTAAGGCATATGTATTGAGTAAGATGAAGAAGAGTACTCTGAGATGAGATGAAAAGCGTGGTAGAGGTATCCCAAAGGAGAAGTTTGATGCTTTCTCATTTCTGCCAACCCCGACAGGAAACGGCGTGATAGTATGTATTATATATAAACTGGATGGTGGGATTTTGATATTAAATAGAGCTCTACGCACGGGGAGTTGGATTAAGAAATCTCAATTGTCTTGGCAGGGGCAAGTGTTGAAGTTACCAAGGCACCCCTTTTGTCAAGGAAATTGTTCCTAGTGTGTTAAGGTGACATGTGAGTCGACCAGGTTAATCGTAAACAGTCCAGATAATGAAACTATATATAAACAGGTTTGGGAAAGATTTGGAGACGGCTGAACACAACGACGACCTCCGTGGCCTAGTTGGTAAGCCTGTATCCCAACCTTAAGGTTGCGGATTCAAATCCCGCTGGAACACAGATTAAAAAAAAAAAGGATTCGTCTATTTTTTTCATAAGTCCTCTTTAACATGTTTCTGGTTGGTTAGAAGAGATTGGCACGTGGCAATACGCTCGTCAGGTTATACTGTATAAAACGAAAGTGTGATATAATACAAAACAATACTACACAAAACCAAACACAGTGGAAGATAACATATTTAGCCTTCAAACAACGACCCTCACAAGACAAATGGCAGAAAATGATGATATTACCAACTTTTTTTAATTGACCATTATAAAATTTGTATAAACATTGAACAATTGTATACTACTGGATTCAGTGTAAGAAAACATTCGTACCTCTTCTAAGAACTCATTTGGTACAAAGACAATTCGGTTATATGGTGGCATTTGTATTTAATGAGATCCCGCAGAGCTTCAAGGGTTTGAATGAGGCTTAATTATTCAATAAGAAAATGATACTATGGATCCACAGAGAAGGTATGCGACATGACTTCGGGATTCCTGACTGATCACAAGTCTGATCATCATCAGTCCAAGAAGCCTTTTTCTTGGACTGATTTTGGTTATATCGGTTCTCTCTTTTTTGGTTTTTAATGATTTACAATACATTTTATTCAATTATATTTTGTTAATAATTAACTTAATATTGATTTTGATTATTTTTTAATTGAATTCTGAAAAAAAAAAGTTTAAATTGAAATTGTAAACGAAAATATTTACATACGTTAATGTATCCATCAAGACACAGGTTGGCCTAGTTTGTTCAATTTCGAATAAATAACAGGTAATTTGTAACATATTGAAACGAAAATATGAATGTTAAGGTATTCAACAAGACACAGGCAATTGCCTAGTTTGTTAGATTTCGAACACATAACAGGTCATAAATAATACCATGTTTCACATGATAAGGGGTTTTATGTATTTATACCCATATCTTGAATAATGGAAAAACGTAAAAAAGTACGTCAATTAAAAAAAAACACTATATATTAAGAGTTTTCCTGTATTTACTTTGTAAAAAATATTTATCGTCCAGCATAATTTAAGAAAATCACCATACTTCTTTTCACTCAAACAATTTATGAGGAAGGATTATTTCATGAGTGTGTTGTCATTTCAATTTAACATTTTTTTATGGTTTCCTTGTAGGAAACCGTTCATTACTTGTTTTGCTATAATAAATGTATCTAGTTACTTTTTTTCATTGCATTACACTAAGATAAACGGCTGCCAACAAAGCTATAAAAGTCGCCACTGTCATATACACATACAATACGGAAATAGCTTTAGTTGAAAAGTTTTAATAAGTTTGTCACACAACATTCGCCTTTATTAAAATAATCCACCTTTAACTCTACATCCAAAACTTTTGGATTCCTAGATTTGGATCCATCCGGAAACTAATTGTACTGATCGCCACTTTTAGCAGCATAAGTCATTCATATAGTTATAAGGTAAAATATTTCCCGAAGTGTACGCATCTTACACATGAAAATATAAATATATTTGGGATAATAGTTTCATACGTTTGCATACCTGCAAATATTCCTGCTTAGTTAAAGTAACCCTTTAGACTAATTAACTGATTTTCGATGAGCCTCTTTAGGAAATAATTAAGTTAATAAAAAAAATTGCCTCAGTAGTATAAAATAACTTTGTTTCTGCAAAGCTCAGGTTTGGTTATACTTCTAACTAGTGGTCAAAAACCTTGTATTTTGTTCGCTAAATATATTAAAAAATATATTTTTTCTCTGATGCCAAAAATTTGCTTTTCGTTTCGAAGATTTCAATTTCAACTTATTATCTTGACAAAAGTTGGTCGTTAAAAACTATATTGTTAGATATTTAAGATTTTAGAGTTTTCAGAAATCCCAATTTTTATTTTTGTATTTCTTGACTTTTTTCTACATTTAATTTGAACAGAACATTGAAAATTGTGTCATATTAAAACATTTTCTTATAACGTTATAAATATTTGCTACTGCCCATTAATAACATTTAGATAAAATCATTTATTCCATAGAATATTTGTGGCTACGTATATAATAATCATATAACACCACCTTACATATTCCATTAGAAAAACAAGATGCCATTTAACGCTTGCGTTTAGTTGAATCCATAATCCGATGTTTATAGAGTGTAATCATTTATTGATATCCAATAAATAAACAGAATAACAAGTAATATCATGGAATTTTATCAATAACTATCAGGTTCAACGAAACTGAAAACCATCGCGACTTATCGTGAGGTAACTTAATGAACTTCATCAAACATTTTCAAGTATTCTTTGGCCACAAATAATGATATTACTTAAAGATATAAACTGAGAGTGTACACATATTTAGTTGCCAAATCACATCCATAATTTGACTGTTTTATTTAATTTTATTTTTATTTAAATAGCCCGAATCTCTTTATTCTGTGCTATAATTGTATCTTTTCTATGTAATTTATTCTTATTTCGACATAATTTACTTTTAATTCTACAAAGAAATCCTACTTTTAGTCTTTGCCATTTTAACAAATTCAGTATTTTGATTTTTGAATGCTTATCTATAAATAAATAAATCCTAAATATTTTATGCTATTATAAAATTTCCTATATTAGTTATTTTATAACAAAATTGGAAGTTAATTCAACAATATGACAAATTTTAAAGAAAACACTTTTAAACACACTAACGCATAATTTCAACAAAAAAACTTGGACACATTTTATCAATATTTTTCTTGATATCTATTAAGTTGTATGAGAAGTATAAATAATTGGATTATCTGCCTCTTTGTTTCTCAATTTTTGTGTAGCAACGGGGGTCATAGGTTGTAAAACGACAAGCTAGAGGAATAAAAATTTACTTACATACCATACGTGTAAAAAAGGAAAATGACACGTTCTCTGATAAAAACGAAAACTTTTATTTAAAAAAAGTGCATCAACAAGATATTTTATTTTTGGGTCGTGAAGATGGGTCGTGAAGATGGGTCGTGAAGTCTATTTTTTATTTTTGACGGGTGCTAGGCTTAAAAGACTAAGACACAATGCTTTATCTCAATGTAAAGAAGTTGATATAATAGATTCCAATTAAGTTTGCACTACAGGTTATTTTAGCATAAATATGACTAGTTGGAAGATTGCCATATGACCATATGGCAACAAAACCGAGTGGTTTTGCTATATACAACGAAAGTGTAATATGACTAGTTGGAAGATTGCCATATGACCATATGGCAATAAATCCGAGTGACTTTGCTATATACAATGAAAGTGTAATATAACTAGTTGGAAGATAACTATATGACCATATGGCAACAAATCCGAGTGACTTTGCTATATACAACGAAAGTGTAATACAACACAATTGTACTGAAAATATACTTACTTAAAAGGGGATTCGAACTGTCAATATGTGAATCTAAATTAATACATAAGACAATTAAAAATAGAAGCTGTAAAAGTTCATCAATATGCATTCTAATATGCGAGGTAAGCATTAAGTAACTTAACCGCCTGTGCGCACTACAATTTTGTTTGAAAATAAAATGCTTTAAAACTGTATGAATTTGACGGCTCGCGTGCCATCAGTGTGTATTCACCTGGGTTCTCAGACCACGGCGGCTCAGGGGAAAATTACAAAAGACTTACAAAGAACTCTCAAAATCCTCAACCTTTGTCCCACCGTCCCAGCAAACGATTCAAAAAGATCTTTTGTGTTTTCTTTTATTTTCCGCGATGTTTTCCAGACTCTGCTGTATTTTTTCACCTAAATATATGTCCCTTTGCCAAACAACCTCTGTATTGTTTATTTTTCGCACATAACAACACCGCACGTGCGAAACAATGAACTTGTTTTATTATCGTGGGGGGAGGAAAATAAATAGTGACTGGATATGTTTGAATATGTGCAAAACCTATTTTAAACAAAGAGACAGTGAATGGCAGGACCAAAAATAATATTTGCAAAATATTTTCTACTGTTTAAATAAAATTTTAAGCCTAATTTAACATGTTTTAATGAAAAAACTGAATTAAGAAAAAAAATATTAACATTTTAACCAAAGTAATCTAGGGCAAAAAACTGCATTTTCTCAGGTATTGTTATTACGCTTTCTGTTCAATGATATGAGAATAACATATTATTAGATCCTCGAGCTCAATGTAAACGAGTCGGAATACAAAATGTAGTCTGGTTTGCACTTAAGGTATCTTTAAAATATTAATGGCTAGTTGAAAGAGATATCCATTTGGCAACAATGAAAGTGTAATACAATGCTGTTACAGATATATTTTACTCCACCTGAACTAGCAATATGTGTTTGGTTACTACACAGTTAACGACAGGATAGTATACTCAAGATATAACACAATCACACTTAAATTAAACATTTTAAAGGTATATGCACTCTCACCCACAGTAGATGTGTAAATAATTAATCAATTATATTCCAACTTTGATTTGGTTTTCTAAAATATAACTAAAATGGATATCACATTAATATTAGAGGATTTGAACGCTAAAGTAGGACAACCAGATGGTGACGACCAAGTAAAGGATATTGTAGGCTATTACGGCATTAGCACAAGAAATGACAGGGTAAAAAATATTTTAAGCTTTTGCACCGAAAATAATCGTATCATTTTGAACACATGGTTTAAAAACCATATTCAGAGATTTTAAACATGGAAATCACCTGGTGACAGTTTTCGCAATCAGATTGATTACATTATGATGTATAAAATATAGATATCGTTTGAACAGGACATTTTTTTACAGGTAGACTGCAAACCTGATCACCAATCCCTTGTTGCAGATAATAAACTGTAATTTAAAAGGACAAAGTGTGATTCAACAAAACAAGTGAATCTGGTAATGATCAAAACATTCATATAAAAGTGCAGAAAAAATACTTCCCAGATTAACCACCGCCGTTGTTCAGGTGTTAGTAATACGGCATGTAACAGAATTATGTCTTGAGTAGCACATATGTCACATTACCGTTTTAGTTGTTTCATGGCATGGAGTGTTGAGTATTGCGTGTTCGTGATTGAGACTTCTTTTTAAAATGTCGATTTTGTCATCACACTGCAGCGATCATTTTTTACACACTTTAGGCTAGATAGAAAGGCTTCATGATGTGAGGATAAGCAGTTGGGCATAATGTTGATGTGGTTGTTGAGGGTATGACGTCGTTGCAATTGTGTGTATGATAAATTTCAATATAAGTTTATTTAAGAATGTGAATGTTTTAACCAAGTGTTTTAGTATGTAGGACCAATATATGAAGTTTATGATTGATGTAGGTAGATACCTCTCGCCACATGCCTTGCCTAGTAAAGCGATTCTCGATATCCACAAAATAAAGAATTTTAAGCATTGTTATATGCTTATTGCCTATGGTTCACCATTTTGGAAAAAAAACGATTTAAGTTTTAAAGTATGTGTTTAAAATTTAAATCGTTTTTTGGATAGTAAAATATATACGTACAAAATTATATATTTTCGCTTCTAGCTTTTCTTTCTAATTTATCGTTAAATATTTTTTTTTGCATTTGATGTATTGTACACATTGTTTGAAATCGACTATGAAGAACTCAATCTTGAAAATAGGTTTGCAATAAAAAAATATAAGTATAGTTACTTTAATTTGTATGACATAGTATTTATATATTCATTTTTTAAAGTAGCAAAAAAAAAGGAAATATGCAATTATGTCGGCACTAGAGCCCATTATAGACTGTCACTTATATCTAGGCTGTGTTTTCAAGAGCAAATTACGCGTGGCACGACCCGAACTTAGCAGGAGAGAGAAACGCCATAAATAATATGCGTATCAAAGTTTCCCTCATTAATTACATCCTGAATCCTTCGGCGCGGCGGGACCATGAAGTGATCGGAGAATTTCCTAATGAATTTATTAAAAATACCTTCATGTTAACATGGTGGCGTCTTAAAAACTGTCCATGTTCTTTGGTTACCAAAATTTACGTTGAAATACAAAACTTAATTACACTCCCATTACTTATTTGCATATCGCACCATCGAATTTTTTATTTTGAATAAAAGCGTCTTTAGTTATTGTATATTTTATTTATAGTTAAGGCATTAGCATTGTGCTACAGCTGAGATGGTACGGGCACATAAGACGGAGACCACCAGACCATAGTGTAAATCAGGCAATGTCTGTGGATCTTCCTCGAAAGCCGTCCAGAGGAAGACCAAATAAATCCTGGATGACTCAATGCTCCAAAGTTCTGCGGAGAAACGGCCTAGATGAAAGCGACTAGCGAAGAATATACAGCCTAAGAACGAGAAGAGCCGACCCTAACAGCCTACCTACGCAATGAGTTGGGGCAGTGCCAGGAAGAAGAAGAAGGCATTAGCATTGTGGAGGTTTAAAGACATTGTAATTTGTTTTATCAAACACTGTTTATTCCACTTTACGTAACGGTATAACCCTAAGGTTTCAAGGTTTTCACCTCATTATCAAGGGAGTACAAGCAAGACTGGATTCAGTTTGAACAGAATTCAGTCGTGTTTGTGCTCTCCTGATGATGAGGTGAAAACCTTGAAACCGGTAAGGTTATACCGTTAAATAAAGTGGAATAAACAATGGTTGATAAAAGGAATTACAACGAATTAAGTTAATTTTTAATACGATATTTTAGAATCTTAAGTTTTTTTAACTTTAAAAGTAGTTAAAATTACAATATATAACAGTGTTTTGGTGCCCACCTAGTGGGCGACATGAAGTGAAACTTATATTTGGTATGTAAAAGATAAACATAAGATTAGTGCTGTGGAGAAACGTGTACTAAGAATAACTTGAGGAGAGGCAATGTATGATAAAATACGGAATTAAGACTTAAAAAATGAATGTAAAGATAAAATCTTTGTTTAACTAAGATTAAGAAAGGAGCCTTAAGATGGTTTGAACATGTGGAGAGAATGAATACGTGAGTTTGCAAGTCAGAAGTGCAAGGTGTGCTTGGAAGATGTACACCGAGGATAATAAAGCAGGATCAAATGGACCAGATTTCAATAGAATATAAAGTGGGAAGTATAAATAATAGAAGATTGTGCATGACAAGATGTATTAATGTGGAAAAGGGGAAGGTTGAGTGTTTGGGTAGAAAACTTTGTCGATCTGTTCTCTCAGCCTACCCCGCAAAGGACACGGCTTGATGATATATGTATCCATTTTTTTGGTTTATTTATTTTCCAAGAATGCTTTTCACAATTTTTTTATTGAAACATCGTTGAATATTGTCTTTACATCTTATTTTTGGCCCGCTAACTTGATAAATCTGTAAATTTTGAATTTGTGTGATTGTTATGCCGACGTCAACGGTTGCAACTTCTTGCACCTTGAGTGAAGTATTGAGTAAATTGCTATTAGATGCACAATTAGTAGAAATTATATGACGTTCCTTGATATTTAATTCTTATCCTTTCCTCCGGTTTAGATTGTTGTAGTAATTATTTTGTTATGGGTATACCATTATTTATTTGGATTGTTGTTACAATAATCTATTTTGTGTTAAGTAGTAATTAACTTTATTATTTTATGCTTTCGTTGTTCTTGAGAAAGAGCTTATTTTTTTTTATTTTACATTTAATTTATTGTATTATATTTAATTTATTGTATTTGATTATTTATTTTCTCGTGCCATTATCATATGCAATATCATGATGTTTTATTAGAAATATAGTAACATATAAGAATGTAGCTTAATATTTAAAATTTCGAAACAAAATCCGATACACATATGTTAATTTAATTTTGATTGCTCTGATTTTGTGGTTTTTGTTCGTTTTGCCAATAAATATTGAATTTCCCAAACTGTAAAATAGGAACTATATTTGTGGTTGCAGGGGCCACGGATGAAAGCTCTATTGTTATTATAATACTGTGGTGTAAGTCAGCTCTCTTCCAAACAGACATATATGTTATATGTATAAAAAATAATGTATTTTTTTATTTGCTTCATTAAAATTCAGGGTCTCCTTTACAACAATGATTTCAATCTCGAATTGCGTGTACGCATTTTGCTTTGCTTTATAATATACGTGCTTTTCTATGGTGTCTAAGCATAAAAACTTACTCAAACAAACAATAAAATGTGGTGCTGTCAAAGAATACTGAATTTGAAACTTACTCAGACAAACAATAAAATGTGATGCTATCAAAGAATACTGATTTTTTATAGGTCGATAAAAGAATGAATAAAGAATACAAAAGTATGATCCATCCTCAAAGAAAAAAGTAAGAAGGCTTTCGAAATATAATGTGCAAGGATAAAAATATGAGATTCTTCAACTCATATTGTAGGGGTAAATTAAGAACACAAGAAAGGTAAGAAAACATATGATCTGGTTTAAGAACTTGTGGTAGTGGATTTAATTTGTACCGTATGTATATTTGTATCATCACAGCTGCTTTTTTAAGATTGAGATAGCCAAAATGATAGCTAGAGAGAAGAGGAACTTCAAAAAAGAAGAGGAATTGAAACTTAATTTGAAATTTAAGAAATAACAAGTTACCCGAACAACTATAATACCGAGCTTGATATCAGGATGATGGATTAGATTTGAATAATTGTCTGGAGAATCATGATACGAGGTGATAATGGATACATTATCAGGAATTGTAACAGAGTGTACACGTATACACTCGGTAAGCCCGCATAGCTAATAGGTTGAAACAATTAGATAGCACACAATGTACGAAAATGTATGTCTCTTTGGTATACGTCTTAGAACTAATTGAATAGTTATTTTAGATATTGTATATTTCGCTTGACGCGATTAATTAGTTTCCACGTAGCTAAAAAAATAAGTAAAAATAATTAATTTCTATTTTGGGTGAGATAAAGATTGGATCCCAAGTGAAAAGAAGTATTCAAAAGTGTTAAAAAACACTTTTCATTTAAATTAGCAGGTCATCATATCTTATACCTTTAGTCAGTTGATGAGTAAAGTGAATCGGGTGGATTTGGCTCATCATTATTCTGCTTTCTTGAAGGTTTTCTATTGGTAGGTAATTGCAAATTATGTTCCAATATTCTTTTCGATGTCTGGCTTTACAACGAAATTCGTCCTTATTTTTTTCTTTCTATAAGTGATTGATTTGGATGCAGACGTACACAGAAAATGTTCAATCAGTGTAAATCTGAAGAAAAAAAAACGATACTACAACTAGATATAAAGAGAAAACATGTATTGAACTAACTAAAACATGTATTGAACTAACTAAAACATGTATTGAACTAACTTAAACATGTATTGAAGTAACTAAATGTATTTGTATGGTAATATTATGACTCGGAATTCTAAGTTATTAATTCGTAAATATATTTGTATGGTAAAAAAATATTCATATATGACCGCGGGCCGCACGTTGGCTAGTCCTGTTCTAATCTTTCGTTTTTCACAGACATATGACATTTGCTTTTTTTTCACACTTTTCTGTTACCATCACTATGAATTTCGCAACGTTCGTTTTCAGATTAAAAAAAAGTGGAAGTAAAAAAAGTCATGTATTTTTTATTTTCATTCTATGACAATTTAAGCTTTGATGGAAAAACGAAAGGAAATTCAGTGAAATTTTGAGAAATTTGATAAATAGTTTTTTTAACATAAGTTTTTCAGAGCTCCATGAATATTCATATGCTATAAATTTATTAAATAAAACAACTCCGTAAAAACAATTTTATTCTAAAGGAAGACATTTTAAAATTAAACAAAACATGGATTTATGTTAGACAAAAATGTTAAAGCTACGCCACTTCCGTTTCCGGCAAAAAAGTAAAAGTTTAAAATGTCAAGTTAAAAAAAAGAAAATATAAATATATATAATACGAGTACATTCACGCTCGTTAGATATGAGGTCACGCATTTTCAACTTTGTTTTATTGTAGAACTCATTCTTTTACATAAAATTAATGTGCTTGTTGACAATGGTGTGAGTTATATCACTCCTTGTGGGCTGAGGGGCCCAAAGGTAATGTAATTGAGATAATATAGGTAAGACAAAACTCCCTCGTGATTTTAAATACAAACATGGCTGACAAATAAAATATTATTATTCGTTTGCAAAAAAATATTCAATGCTTCAGAGTCTAATAAATCTGCTGTTAAATAGTTACAAATCAATTAAAAAATCATCGACATTAGACGCTTTTCTACGAATCGGGGGTTTCCGGTTTAATTCTCGATAGTTTATAAAAAAAAGGCATCTTACCAAGTGAAAATTCGTAAACCTCCATGGCCCTGTTGGTAAGGCGTCACGGGCTCGATCCCCGTTGGAAACCATTTTTTATTAAAAAGAAAATTAAAACTAGCTATTAAACCTTTTTAAAAGTTGGTCTCATCAAAACTTCCTAATATATTAACAAGAAAATACTTTTTTGAATAAAGTCAAAAAAATTCATGACTTGAAAAACTTCACTTGTTGGAATTTAACCAAGAAAGGAAATAGATCTAAGAAAATATTATTAATGACGACCTCTGCACCCTTGTTGATAAAACGATTAGTTTTCAACTCGAAGGAATAATATTGAATTTTAAACGGAATTATTCAAAAGGGTGTCAGCCTAGTTATGCACACAAGGCCTTTTAATATATTTTTAGTAATAATATTTGATAATAAATTTTGTCATAACTACAATAATAAAATTAATTCCCACGACAAGTGTTATTAACCCTATCTGAAATCTTTCTTTGAGCGGAACGATTCCGGTCTGTAACGACAGAAATATTATGTTTCATCTGAAGTTTATGTTTTTGGGTCGATAGTCGAGTCCACAAAGTTAAAACCAACACTGTTGATATATTATATGTGGCTGGTTTTTGGGAAGGAATTTTCTAATGATTTTGATTCTGTCAGGTTGAAAGTGGAACAATGGAAGTGTGAAACAATATATTATAATGTACTTTTTCACTAATTTCTATTGGCATATCATCTCCATTATTTATATATCACTGAAAAGCGCAGTAAAATTCTTACACTTTACGTGTTTTAGGACAATAAAATCTCACACTGAGTAATTTGTGGCGATTCGGTCGAGATATGTCAACCGACAATGCGATCCTTAATGGCGGTTAGGACTGTTTCTTCTAGAGATGGTGCTGAATAACATTTTTTAAAGGATAAATCTAGGCAAATGTAAGACTGTTTACCCAACACGCGATAAATGTTGTATTTTACCCAATTTTTCGGATGTCAGGGGTTGTCGCGTCCGATCTTGGAAAGTTGATAAAGCGACGCTTGTCAAGTTGGAGGCACACTCGAACCTTTTACGCAATGCGATTTTCAAAGTTCAAAAGAAAATAAATTCACATGCAAAACGATTGAAGAATTTGAACGTAGTTGAGAGTTACTATAATAATGAAATGCGAATAAAGTATATTAAATTAAGCCGCCTTTTTTGAAATAAAATCCCTCTCTGCATATTATTTAGTGTCCATTATAACCTGCTTCTATTTTCCAAATCATACTTTTTTCGAGCGTAATATTTTTTTGTATTCATTTTTGTCATAATTCACGTATAAGTACCTACTTTGACTTATTTAAGGGTAATATTTTGAAATGTTTATTTCATTTTCAGTGCAAAAACGATAACATTAATATTATATTAAGTTGTAATGTTATTTAGTTGCAATATTTGTACCTGATAAATAATCATAAAAGGAAAATGTCCATAACGCCGTTTAGAGAGCAGACTCTCCTCAAGAGGGTTCTTACATGGGATTTGACCTCACATTTTTAAAATATCATAAAATAAACAAAACAAGTTTATTGTAAGTATACGAAGATAATGACTGGGGCCATTGAATCGGTTAGTTCCCCGAATTGCATATAAATATTTAATATGGAAATATTAAAACAAGGGAAATAAATGTACTTAAAAGTGAATCAACACATTATTCTTTTAAGTATAATATAATATTTTAATACAGAAACAACAAATGAACATAATAACACATGCACAAACATACATACTGAAAATAAAAAATAGCATTAATAATAATAAAAATATGAAATAAAATTATAAGAAACGTACACTACAACTAACCACAAAAAAAAACCTATATGCGGTGTTTGCAGATAAGATAAATAAATTATATTATTTGTAGTTAAGGCATTAACATTGTGGAGGTTTAAAGACATTGTAATTTGTTTTTTTATCAAACAATGTTTATTCAACTTTTTATAACGGTATAACCCTACCGGTTTCAAAGCTTTCACCTCATAATCATGGGAGCACCAACAAAACTAAATTCTGTTCGAACTAGTACCGACATACACGCTTCTAACGTTAAACGTTCGGGTTAGGAACTGTGGGTGAAGGGAGGAAGGACATAACCTCAGCGAACAGTGGCGAGATTCTTGGAATATACGTGTTTGCCAGATGTTCATCCTGATGCACTGACTTAGAAATTTCTAAGGCATTTAATTTGTCTTATTTATTTCCGTTACCACTGATATGTAAAAATTATATAAGATTTGTAATGTGCAGGGTTGAACAACTGACTAAATTTAGTAGCAGGAGTGGTATTCAAGTTATTCATGCTGGACTTCATATCGAGTTATTGATGACAAAACTCTAAAATGTGATACTTCTTGATACTTGTCATATTTATAAAGAAGTTTCTTCATTGTGGACTTTTAATTCCAGTCTCTAGCCCATTTTATAAACGTAAACCGTTTAGAAATTCATAACAAATAGATTATTTATAGAGCGAAATTTCGTCAAATAACAGATTACCGTATCTTAATAAATTCAAATGAATTTGTTGCTGACAATGCTACCAGTGATGTTTGGAGAGATACGAGTATTTAGTTAATGTCAAACAAATAATGACTTACTCGAAAATAGTCGTTGTACATGATCACACTTCGTACATTATCGGATAATTATGCGTCGTTATGGGAAAGTAAATAACAGTTGTTTCCTCTTATCCACGGTTTCGTTTTTAGCGGTTTCAGTTAACCGCGGTAAACCGTGGTTCGAAATATTTAAACATATAGATTATTTAAACATATAGTCAAAAGGTCAATAGTAGCTTAACGCTATATCACAATGCTTATAGCAGTTCCCTTACTTCGTCTATCACCATTATTATTAGCATATCGTAAGAAGATGGGTGAGTACAATACAATGAAACATTTTGGGACTGAGAGAGACCACATTTACATTTTTATTTGAAAAATTACAGTCATTATAATGAGAAAAATATCTAGAATGCCTATTTTTATTATTTTTTGAGTCCTTCGCTTTATAGATATATTTTTTTAATAATTGTTTTGAATTCATTATTTTAAGTTCTTTATTTTATGTATTGAGTTGTCGGGAAAGTAAATTCTTATTTTTAAGATCAAATTCATACTAAAAAATGCTCGTAGACGGTTTCGATGTTTCAAGTATTTCGGCAGTCTCTTGTGCCGTAGAATACTGGTTCTTCTCGATCACAGCCTTTATTTAGTCGTTATCATCACCATCTTTGAGTGTCATATTGCCATTACGAAATCTTTAAAACCGTCAAATGTGTTAAAAAATATAAGATCGCTTGCTACATCGTCGCCGTACACTGTGCATGTGTATTTTTTGGTTTGTATCATATTTTTTTCCTTTGGGGTAGAAAAATAGCATCAACCGCCGAAAAAACAACCTTAGTTGTTACGTCTTCAAAATGGTGTCGAAAAAAAAAACGTTCAAGCAATTTAAGTAAAAAATGAGCTTTACTATAACCTATCATAAAAATGTACATTTAGCACGTTTGAAATGAAGTGTGCAATGAAAATTGTCTTGACACGTACGCTATAAATGAAAAAACTATTTTCCGGATAATATATAAGTGCTTCCAAACAACGACAACATAAAATTTTTTTTTTGATATTTATTATCACCTGTTCTTTAAACATTTCATAATTTTCGAAAAGTTGTTTCCTTTTTACTAAGTACAACCTGGGCTTATTTCCACGTGTTCATTTTTTTGACCAACTAAAAATTTAACAAATCCTCAAATGAAAATATCAGACTAGGACCTCTTTTGGGACCATCGGAAAGCAACCTTTAAACCTCCGATCGGAAATTAAACGTCTTATCAATTAGGCCTTGGAAATGGTTTAATATCTACGTTGCATGTAGTACAACCTATCAGGTTTATTGTCATATGGCAATCTTTTCCAGCCAATCAGAAACATGTTAAAGAGGCCTTTAATGAATCCGAAACCCCCGGGAGTATTTTCAGCTAGGTCATGAAGATCTTTTATTGGAGCTTACTGAATTTAAAATAAGATTATACAGTTTCCAGCACAAACTGAAGATGTTAATGATTTCTCATGAGAAATGTTTTTCTTCGTCAAAGACTTGTTTTCTTTACCATAATTAAATATTATGACATATGGTTGTTTACCTTGCATGAAGTTTGTTTACCTTGCATGAAGTTTGAAAATACATATATTTGTAAAAACTTGTTTCCATGACATTATGCCAAGACGATCAATTTCTCCAAGTTTTTAGTTAACCCTTCGTAGACTGTAGGAATATTTACGAGGATTATTTCGCCTATATAAATTATCCCGGGTATTTTAACAACAGCTTACATCTAACGGTAAGTTGCTCTAGGGTTAACTCCATTAAAATTTACATTATTATTTAAAGCCTCCGGGGTAGTTACCCGGGCAAAGGCTACTTTCGAATAAAATTCAGGATGAAAAAGCTTAATTTGAATCGACATCGTCCAAATAAACTTCGGGAATAGCCTGAGGCCATGGAAACTTTATGAATTATGAATGAATAGATGATTTTTTGCCTTTAATTTAAAATGTTTGCCCTCTCGTGTAACTTCACGGTCTATAAAAAAGTTGAAAAAAAAATTTTTTTGTTCCTTTTTTCATCTTAATTTTATTTTCAAAATCGGCAAAGATCCACCATTTCAAAAAATATTAGTCGATATTTAATAGTTTTACATTTGTTTTACACTATTTAAAACAAATAGTGATTGAACTTCGCTTCCCTAGGTTATATGATTCAAGCCTACGCGGATGATGGCCTGGTTCTAATCAGAGTCAATACCAGTGCCTCGGTCAAGAGCGTTTCAGCGGTCTGCTTGGCCAGGATTAGTAAGTGGTTCCAGAAATAGGCTCAACTTTGCTCCGCATAAAGCCTGCGGTATACTGTTGAAGGGGTCTCTTGCACACAATCCTACAATTTCCTTCTCGGGAATAAACGTTTGTGTCATGCGAGAGACAACTAATATCGGAGGAACAATCGACCATGGCCTGGGTATGGTATATAAAATCACCCCTGCTGAGTGCAAGAAGGGCTTTTCACACTGTTTAGCGCTTGTCGAAGTCCAAATGGGGTCTACCGTTCCGTACGAGCAGACTCTACCATAGTGCAGTATCTTTTGGGAATTGTGTCCTTTGCAGCCAAGTGCTGGGCACATAGAAGTTGGCTCTCAGATGCCAGAAAGATGTTGATTGGTGGTCAACGATGGGCGCTGTTGGTTATCACCAAGGCTTATAAGACATGGTAGGCGGAATCACTCATGGTCTTAACGGGGTCCAGCGACGCGCCGCGATTATCCTTCTCACTAAGGGTCAGCCCGCGAGTATAGGTGCTGTCCGCCTTAACCCCTTGCTTGGAATGACCCCTCACGCGATTTTTAAAGCCTGCATAAAAGCCCAGTTGTCGACTTGGCAACATCGTTGGTTGTCTTCCTCCGTGGAAAGAAATACATTTTAATTCTTTCCTTGCATCGGGTACAACCAATCTTTGGACTACCCAATTTCCCTCTGGTCATGGGAGATTTAATGGCAAACTTTTCAGCTTCAATCTTGTTTATTTGTTTTGTAATTCTTTTTCATTTATTAATTATACATGGCCAAACCATCTCAGACTGCAACTCAGTGCCAACATTATTTCATAGAGCTCATTTTTATCTTATTCAGACCCTTAAGTTCACATTCATTCCCATTAACTTCCTTCAGTAATCTGTCACACATTGTCACTCAATGTATTCTTTATAATTCTAATATTTTCTACGCCCACGTTTCACTCTCATACATCTTGGATGGTTCTAAAATTATCTTGTGAACTATCACCTTAACATATTTTAATACTTCTTAAAATTAATATTATTCAATAATTGCGTTAATTGACGTAATTATTTTCCATTCAACCTTTTCGTTGTATTGTAGTACACTTTTATCATATACGAAATAATCTCGTGGGTTTATTGCCATGTGACAACCAACACAAAAACGTTGAAAACGCATGGAGGGGAAATCAGACTAAAACCCTTTTTAAAAAATTAGGTTCCAACGGGAATCAAACCTTTCTAACCAGTTTCCTTTATATTTCAATAAGTTTCTTGGATATATAACATAAAAATATTGTATTTTAAAGGACACGAATAATTATACGAAATTATAACAATTGTAGTAGACGTTTGTTTACTATTTTTAAAACTTTTGATCATTATTTTTTTTTCTTAATAATATTTCATAAAATAGGAAAGTTTTTGATTTTCACTTTTTGGAACTCTATATTAATAAATAAATTACTTTGTTATTTCACTTATTTTATAAATCCCCACCATACATGTTTTTAACCCTTACCCCGAGAATGCTTCCACCTGGCAGGTTCATCACTATTTGGAAATTATTTAAAAATTAAAAATTAACCTATTAAAAAATATTAACGGTGTCTGCTTCAATTTTGTGAAACTCTATTGACCCAAAAACATACTTTCCATGATACATAACACCAGTTGGTCCTAAGCATTGCTTTTGTAACAAACTGGGAAAATTTCGCTTTAAGAGAACCTCAGAATAGGAGGTAGAATCGCGTGTACCGGGGATAAGTGTAATTAGTGAAATAACAAATTAATTTATTGTTTAATCTTTTTTTATTGTTGTTTTTTTAAAAGAGCTCATTTCGTTATCACACCGAAAAGAGATATGTTTCTATCATCAAATGAGTTAAATGTAATTATCTAAAATGAAAAAGTAATACAACTTTATCTTACAACTTAAAAAGAATAAAAAAGTAATACAATTTTATGTTACAACTTAAAAATAATAAAAAAGTAATACAACTAAATGTTACAACTTTACCCAAAAACAATAAAATCTTGTTTTTCTAGCATTGTCACTAGATATTTATATGTTTTTTGAAAATATTTTCCCTGTTCTTTTTCTTTTTGACAAGAATATAAGTTTTGTTTGTGCAAAAGTGAGGAAACATTATTGTCAGAAATTAAGTTCAACGACGTTTTATTTCCCTGCAAAGCTAACAAGTATGGCAATTCCTATCTGATCTTACTCAATACTTTTTGTGCCAGTAAAACAATTTTATTTTCTAAATTTATTACATCGAAAAAACTTTTATTTCACTTCATACGATTTCAACAGGGGGGCCGAGTCTCTGTACAAAATTATTGTTTATGATTTATCAATGGTGTTTGCTTAAACTTTATGGAACTTCACTTTAGAAAATTTAATAATAAATTAGAAATCAACTTCACCTTTATAAAATGGCAGCATTTCACTTAATGATAACGAGATTGAATAGGATGCTATTTAATGAAAAAACTAAGATATCTTTAACCATAAAGAAAGTATTTAGAAACAATGAATATAAGGACAAAGTAATAACATAGCATACTTTAAAAAAATTAAGACATGAATAATCATATTTATCCAAAAAAAAAGGACCTGAATGATGGAGATAGTTAAAAGACACATTCTACATATTGATGGAATAACCCTGATTGTCTCACGCTTACTTCAAGAAAAAATAAGACCTGCATATTTCACCAACAATAGTGTAAGTATAAAGGTTTTCAATAGCAAAGATAAGATCCAACACAATATAAGAGCAACATATATGAAATATAATTTACTTGTTAAAGTACTTATATTGGAATAGGACAAAGAAACCAAGGTTTTACTAAATAATATAAGAACAGAGTGTTATCTATCCAAAAGCAATTTTTTAGAATTTAGGAACCCTACATTAGAGACAAATCCAAATTTCAAAGATAGTAAAGTTTAAGTATTACATACGTCACAAAAGTTATATAAAACAATGAATTAAAAAAAAACATTTGTCATACACAAAGCCATAAAAGAAATTATAAATAACCAAACAATGCAAATGTTTTCACCCCTCCATACGAGTATAATGTTTTTCCTTTGGGTCAATAGACCACACATCCGATGTTACATGACACCAATCTGGCCTTTATTCTGGTAACAAATCGGGATAATTCCTTCTAAAAAGAGCCTCGGAATAGGAAGTAGAAATATGTGTATCGGGGATTAATGTGATGAGTGGAATAACAACAAAGTTATGCATTGTGAAATATTCTTATCGTTTATTGTCAACATTTTTGAGTAGAGAGACTTATAAATAAGTCACATCTGAAATAAGGAGATACAGCTTCCTCATTTTTCCAGTTAGTGTAAAAATTAAGCAGTTTAATTCAACCCTAAAAAGTTTGAACCTTACCTCTAACCACACGTTGTTGTTAAAGACAAATAATTAACATTTTTTCAGCGAAACCTAAACTGGAAGATCAATGTCTTCATTTTAGATGATATTGCAGTCTGGAAATAAACAAATCAAAAACAGGAGTTTTGGTTAATAACCGAGAAAATCAACTCTTAAATAACCAATACTTTTCAATATCTTGAGATGATAAAGGAATGTATGGTATATATCTTGGATTTCGAACCTGAAATTTGGAGATGAACGGCGATGACTGAGAACTTGATGACAAAATTACAGTGGATATAGAAGAATCAAAATGTTTCGATAGCAATAAAAAAATACTAATAAAGACCTTCTTTATTTTCTTATACGGAGTAGAAACTTATGCATTCAGGGCAAAAAAATGAAACAGGGTGGATACATTTGAAATGTAGAGAGAACGCAAGTTAAGGATATTTTGGGAGGTGTGAGAACAGTTTGGATTCATATAGCACGGAATCGAGAGGACAGTTTACAATGACTCGTATTAACATTTAATGTAGATGGAGAATAATACAGATATAGAAAACCAACCAAGTGAATTGATCATTTCAAGATCGCAACGGGGTTCTTTATGACGGTAGCACTCCAAGAGGTTAAAAGTATGGAGAGGTAGAAAATAGTCATGGGTTGAGTTGGATAGTTAAACTGGAGAGTATCACAACCTTCAGTTATGAGGATCCAACTAAAAAGAAGACAATAAAAAAGTTTAAGAGTTTTCCATTGAAGTTTCCACTGCCAAAAAAAAAATTGGGTAGTCCATTTGTTTGAGAATACCTATAAAGAGATGAGGTTCGCCTGGAAGCAAAAAAAAAGTGTTTTCTCAAGACGATAACCGTTGGCAATAAAACGTTTTTGAGAGTTTATTTAAAATATCGATTATGTTATTTATGTTAATTAGGTATAACCAAGACATGTAAGTTTTGAAAACGAAGACCATAAAAATAATTCAGTGAAAACTTTGTTTCTGAAATCTCAAAACAGGTATAATAAGGGATGAAATATTTTAATGTGAAAAGTAAGCTTATTTTCTACAGATGTTACAAAGATATCTGATAAATATTACCAAAATATACACACATACGAGTATATTATAGGTAAGACGAAAGCAGCATTTTTTTTTCATGAAAGGTAATGTATGTAAATATGAAGTTTGAACCTTACACCTAATAATAAAACGCATTAATGTATCTAAATGAAACTTCCTATCGTGACTTTCAGTTAATAAAACGCCAAGCCTACAAATCAAATTCACTCAGTTTTCTCTGCGTAGATAAAATAAATCATATCGTCAAACAACTCTGTTTTCTTAGCTTCATTTTGGACCTATATTTTTTAACAAAGTTATATTTTAGGAAAACAATATCACAGTCAATTAAATTGAAATATTTTTAGTAAAAATAAATTAGATTTTTTTTCATAAATAAGAAAATTTAAAACTTATTTCTCTTAATTTTGAACTGGAATCTCTTGTCAGGGCTGCCTCTCTTAAGATATTATTATGAGACTCGACTCCATAAGTCAAGATTGCTCTCGCACATGCTTTGTACATCTTACTATCTATTCTTATGTATTTGTTATTCCAGACCACATCTTTGCGGCATCCGGAGACAGAAACAGCTTTATATTTACTTCGCATCTTATTTATGTATATATATATATATATATATATATATATATATATATATATATATATATATATATATATATATATATATATATATATATATATATATATATATATATATATATATATATATATATATATATATATATATATATATATATATATATATATATATATATATATATATATATATATATATATATATATATATATATATATATATATATATATATATATATATATATATATATATATATATATATATATATATATATATATATATATATATATATATATATATACTTAAATGGTTTTTCGGTTTACCGCGTGTTGAATTTTTATTAAATTCGACGTTTCGTCCAATACGTTTGGACATTTTCGAGAATTAGCAATTCAAGTGGTTGACATTCACAAAATCTGTTAATACTCAAAACATCAGAAATTAAATAGGTACACATAACGAACCAAATTAATGGATAAAAAAATTACAAAAGAAGAAGTTCCTGGTCTTTCAAAAAGTCTAAATGCGACCTCCTAAAGTTAAAATCTAAAAACGACCTCCAAAAAATACTCCTTAGGTTTTAGACTTCATAGCAAAAATATAATATAGCCACATTTGTTGAAAAAACTTTATGTTTACGATTATCAAAAGAATCGTGTAAAATACCAACTTTGATTGATGACAAGCCTTTTAAACAAGTAATGGAAACAATTTAGATGTATTTTTTTTTCAGTTACAAAGATGAATACAAATGAATAGTTCAACAGAACCGAGTTGCAGCCAATCGTGTGATTTGACAATTTTCTATTTACTTTTCTATTTCGTTAAAATTAGGACCCTTATATTATTTTATCTCTTTACGCTGGCAGTGAACATGAGTGTGTACATTTATATTTTTAACAATTTTCGTATATATTCATAGAGTTTATAATTAGATTCACTATTTACTTATCATCATTGAATATTTATTAATTATTCGTATAATTTACGTGTACAAAGGTGTAGGCTGAAAAATATCTGACGACCTCGTGATCTAGCTCGCCCTTGTATTGGTGGGGGTGTATCTCAATTAGGAGGGTGGTTTGAGGTAAGTCCAGATAATTTGACAGTTTCTCTTAAATTTTTTTTTCCATTGCCTTAAAATATATCTATTATTTAATATATATAATATATGTACATACTATGTTGCTGTCAATAAACCATTTATTTATGTGTATATATATATATATATATATATATATATATATATATATATATATATATATAT